>JAOYMZ010082517.1:0-27079 GCA_025802335.1 Pinguicula primuliflora
AGTCCTTGGGTTTTTAGGGTTTACCCTTGGGTTTATATTTAGCTCTTGGGTTTATAACATTTACATAGGGTTTTGAATTTTTTCGACGGCGAAGCCGCTGTAATATTATTTAGAAAAATAACATTATCCAATAGTAATGTTTTTATTATGTAATCTGACGGTCGAGATGCATATTCGGCACGGTAGGGTGCCACGGCACCCTACCATTCAGCACTTGAAAATTACTCCAACAATCATAGCATTTTTGTAACTTGTTTTATTGAGCACCTCTTTTTTGGTAGGTAGGTGTATCAAGGCCCATAGATTTTTTCGATTTTTAGATCATTATATACTCTTATACCAAGTTGAAATTTGGAAAAGATCCAACCCATGTGGGTTCGGACCCGTTCGTACGTGCATGTGGCCAATAAATAATGAATGTAAACTTACACTCTTAAAAGTCAAGATATTAAGACAATAAAATGAAGAATCATATATCATTATATACTAGTTGATTTTTATGTTTGAAATTAATATCTCTAATAGGAGGCCCAAGATGGTAAAAGGATATAGAATATACACCAAATCAAAATCTATACAACACTACAGTAATTCTGTACAAATTTCAACCTACCGACGACAACGGAACAGCAATCCCCTTGTAGCTCAAAAATATGGCCATCTTGAATACACAAGTCTTACTAAACAGCTGTTAGCCAAGAAAAACTGAAGTAATTTCCCCAGCACTATCACTAAATTGAGCAGCTTCTGCAATTCTAAGAGCCACTAGGGCCTTATAAGTAGCCAAGTCCGCGCTTACCATCAGATCCTGAGCTCGTTGACGATTAAAGATGGCCAAGTCTTCCAATCTGTCCGCAGCAGCAGCAGCATCTTGAACTTTTTGAGCATTGTTTTGCTGCTCCAAGGCATCTCGCTCGGTTGCCTTTGCTGTAGGGTGATATCCACATTAGAAGCAAAATTAAACTTTGGGCTCACTGAAGATAAGACGGATTAATATAGCACCCTGATGATAGTAAAGATAAAAAAAAAACTCCATATTGAGAAGAGAAATCACCTTGCAATAAAGGATGGAGCTTGCCTTTCAGGTGATAACTAGCCTGTCGTTTGAATGATCTCTTCTTCCGTAAAATGGACTTTGGCATCAGTTGAGCTCTTCTTGGCTGGTAAAGCTGAAAAGATAAACATTATATTTGACTTGAGCAAGCGAGGCAGTAGCCTAGGCAAAGATAATCATGAGGATGATCCAAAACTAAGTGTTCCAAAAATCAAAAGAACAGAGATAAAAAATATTCCAGTAATTTAAGAGTTAAAATGTGTACAGCGCACATGGCCGTTTGTCATTCGGGCCAAGAAAAAATTAGGCATTCAGACACTTCCAGAAGGAAAATATTAAACCATCAAGCTACCTAACCACTGGTAACAAACTAAAATAACTGTACTTATGAGAAAATCATAATGCCAAAGTAACTATGCAAAAGAGAACTCGAGCAAGTAACTTATTGGTAGTGGAAAAGATTGGTGACTCACACAGCTAGTTCAAGCTTTATAATAATAATAATAAGTAACCAGATGCAACAAGAAACTAAGCATGGGACTGCACCAAGGTAGAAGTTACAGTGCATTCACTCCTACAAACAGATTCAGAGTTACAAACCTCATCAATATAAGTATTAGTATCCAGATGCAACATGAAGTAAAACTTTCTTTGTTCAGATCGTTCTTTACCTGGAAAACCTTGATTAAAGTTGACCTTCTCTGTTTCCGCTTTTGCATCCAATAATTTCGAATAGCCTCAATGACCTCACTCCTTTCTATATGCATACAAAACTCATACGCTGCTTGCTCACCGAAATTTTCATCTGCGTTGCAATAATAGCCTTTTTCAAGAGCATCAATTACTAACTCAAAAGAATCCCGTGTGACAAGTTCATGCATCTCTCTCCCAGCAGATATGTTATCATTCAGTTTTGCCAGCCACTGCTCATCATCAGAGTCCATGTCATAGTTGGCGGTCTTCTTCTTTAAAGCTCTGACTAGCTCGTCATCTTCAACACTAATATAAGAATCGGGTCTCACAAATGGCAGATAATCAGAATCCATAGGGATCCTCACATCTTGCACCCAAGGAACAGGAATAACACTCACTGCAGGGGGTAGTATGTTTCGTTCGAAGCATTCCTTATAAAGCTCCCGGAAAACCATCCAATCTTGTTTAGAAGGAAACTCAAGCTTCCAACTGTCAGATTCATTCCATATCATGGAGTGAGTAAAGCGATTAGAAGCAGACGGCCTCATCACCTTTTGGGCAGTCAGACAGTAGCGGTTAGTTCCATCCTTCTTAATAGCTAGGAACCACTCTCTTGAAAGAGATAATTCCAAAGCAACGGTAACTCCTGCTTCCCTATAACATCTGTCAGTTTGGATAATTAAAAGATTGGCAGAACAGTAATGGGTGCATTTCTCCTGGGTCAACTCATGTAAAGCAGATTTAATCTCTTTAATATTCTCTGTACAACCTTTCTTACGTGAACTTCGAAGAACACGGGTAGGTACTGCCGCAGAGATATGGGTACCTTCTTGTTTAATCATCAAAAGGTCTGAAGCTACTACAGCTCCAGTGAACTTCTGGCTTCGAAAAGCAGATGTCGGTACCCCCATCCTATGTCTCAGAGAGCTTCTTCTTTGGATTTTACGACTATTTCTTAATCGTATACTTCGAAGGGCAGATATAGGTAACCCAACAAGACATTTAGGTAATCTAACCGCTGGTTGCAACAGATTCCTCCCTGCATTAATATTTCCAGATGCTATACGAAAATCGGAACTCATGTCTTTCCTATGAGAGATTTGAGATGGCACCAAACTCCATTCTTCGCAGCCACTGGAATGAGAGACTTGTAAAGAAGATTCTTCAGCTGGCACTTTCTTATTGACATCCAAAGAGAGCACCAGTTTCGAGCATGCTAAACGTGCACCTCTAAAATACAAAATTGCATGCATATGCATAAATAGGGATGGAACTGCTGAGAACGTGAAATAAAACAGTGGTACCGAATGTCTGGATCCGGAAATTAAGCAAACATCAGGATTCTTTGAAATAAAAGCATCCTGCAGTAGAAGAACCAAACGCCATAAAATATCACGAACTTAAACGTACAGGACCTAGCAAATACTGTGAGTCTGCATTTCAGAAACCTAAATTCATCTACAAAAATTTCACAGAGAAGTGCTGATGGTACATGATTTATAAAACACAAAGTCCCATGGTATACATTAATACATTAAATAACAACTTACCTGGAGAAAATGCACTCCAATGGAGGAATAAGCATCAAAAAGTGGTTTTGAGATTAGAAAACCATACAGCTGCCTCATTCCAATTCTAAACCTAGTCATGTAGCTCAGAACAGAAAACAAAAGGCCAGCAATCCAATGACTAGAATCACAAGAAGGCTCATGAGTAACACCAAGTTCCCCAAACCGACTAACTGAATACAGAAAGACTTGACAAGTTTCAAATGATTCAATAGCTCTGCATCTTCTTTTCCATTCTTTCCGTACAAACTTCTTCCCGAACCTTTTATCTTCTGCAACATAAGGTTTTGAGGCATCAACCCTCTTCCTCTTTCTCCCATAAACAAGACCAAACATACAGTCACGTTTTTTCTCCACCTCTAGACTTTCAGACGCACTCTCATCTGTGCGAATTTCTACACCAGTATTCACTGAACTGCTATTCTTCAATTCTTTCCAGGAATCCATGACACAAGTACCAGAATCTCCTTCTCCATCTGCTGAATTGTCAAGAAGTTCAGCCCATTTGGTTTCTCCATCAACAGCTCTCACGTACTTGCTGCCTCCACCTCCAAATGGTTCCATCCAAAGCCTCCTCCCTGAACGGAGAACTCGTGCACCAAAGACCCTTGTGCTCCTTCTCATTCCCACTGAAGGCATTGGTTTCAGTATATCAGTAGCATGTAAAGCACCAGATTTAACTCCCTCTTCACTTTCTGTCTTCTGGAAAGCCCAAAATGACAAAAACTGGAGATACCAGCAAGATATGGTAATAACGGACACCAATCCAGTTAGATTTTATATAACAAAAATGATGGCTAAGACCAACTCAACCTGTCATAGTCCACGATACTCTAGGATTGACACAAGACCAGTTCCAGCATACAGGTCAACCGGCATACTTACTAATCACGTTGATCAAAAAGTGAACTCAGCAAGCCACATTTGAAGCGACAAAGCAAACGATTGAGATGTGATGCTACTTTCTCTCTATCTCAACTACATAAATTCAACTACTAGGGAGCCGAACACGGATAATTCGAACCCGATTCAGACCCCGCCAGGTTCAACTCATCAAAAATCGACCGCAATATTTTGGTGGCCGCGCGGCAATTGAAAGCACATCGCTCCAGACGCTTCTAAAATTAAGAGCATCAACACAACTCCGATCAACTCATCAAAACTGGGACCCATCATGCACCCAGATATTTCATCTCAGTTTCCCACACCAAAAAGAGAAATATGTAAAATAAGATTTAAATAATAAGACAATAAATCCTTAATCCATCAATTGAATCTCGACTGAGTTTTTAGAACACTCCATCTTTAATCTCTCAATTTTAAAAGAAAATCGAACATGGAGATAATCGGAAATCGAGACCCGACCAGAAAAATTCAAAAAACTATTGTTGCATGTTCAAAAATCAACCGAATGATTTTCAAAACAAGGATTATATCTTCCTGTATGAGCTTTTCTTCCTTGCGTGAATATTTTATCGTTCGGACGGTGGCTGCGAGACGAATTGGGGGCAGTTGGGCAGGAGGGGCAACCTCTCTAGGGTTTATGAGAGGCGAAAGAAGGGAGTGCCCAGTAACTGCTACTCCGGAAAGGTTCAATTGACCGTTGGATCAAGGGGATGGTGGGCTATAATATGATTTGGAGCTAAAGAATTGTTGGAGGTGCGACTTACAATTTATTTTTCCTTTTTTTATTTCCTTTAATAATAATAAAACTCATAATTAATAAATACAAAGATTAATGTTCTAATCAACTTCAAAGTAACTTGCGAAAAAATCTCTCCCTACGAAATCCGGAAACCCTAAATCTCGCCGCCATGGACATTGACCCGCCGGAGGGAGGGGTTCACCACGAGGTGAATCCCAATCCCGCTACAACGAAAGTTAAAGACAAGACTGTATTGGTAAACAATTCATCGATGGAATATGTGCAAACCACCGGGGAAAGCAATCACAAGGAATTCAACTATGAGGCCCCAAAAACTGCTGAGAACACTAGTTTCAGAGACAAATTCCTCCAAGGGTTGAAATCAACAAATCCCAAAGCCGTTTTTCAAGGTTTGTATTCCTCCCCGATTACTCTCTCGGAAAACGATGTGAGTCACATGGAGGTGAATGGAGTTCCTGCTATTAGCTTTTCGGCAGCAGTACATCAACAAATTGAGCAGAATCTGAGATACAGTCTCATTCTGAAACCACTAGGGTGCAATTTCAACAACCGGACGTTGTATCAAAAACTCATGGAGCTCTGGAAACCACAAGGTAACATACATATTATGGATTTGGCAGATGGATTCATTTTACTGAAACTAGATGGAAAAGAGGACTACTCAAACATTCTAACGGGCAGTCCCTATCAGCTCATGGGTCATTACCTCAACATTCATCCCTGGGAACGTAACTTCAACACAAAGGACAGGAAACTATCCACAGTTGCAATCTGGCTTAGGCTGTCCGGTTTACCACCGGATTTTTTTCAAATGGAACTCCTCAGAGAAATCGTCAAACCCATTGGCGTATTCTTGAAAGCAGATGAGCACACGAGGCAGGCTAAAAGGGGTCAATTCACCCGAGTTGCCGTTTAAATTGATCTCAATAAACCATTAATTCCAAGTATATTTGTTGATGGTGTGGCTTATGCTATCCAATATGAAGATCTCTACAATGTCTACTATAGTTGTGGCCGGTATGGACACCCTATGGAAAACTGTCAGTATAACTCCAAAGACTCCAATGGAGAGGATCTTCTGCGAAGAACACAAAGCAATAAGCAGCAGGCGCAAGAGAATCCTCCTAAAAATACGGTTGTCGATACTGCAATAGCCAATAAGGATAAACAACACACAGTTCTGGAGCAGGAGAAAGGACAGCACCAGCAACCAGATTTAAAAAAGCTGGGTCCTTGGCTACTGGTTGAAAAAAAAGGTAGAAGACAGCAGAGCTGGTCTACTAGCCGAGGCTACCAGCATAGTTACAATACCTCTGATGCTAGTCTTTCTGGAGTCAAGAATCCGGCTGCTCAGACAACAGCGCAGTCGAGATTCCAAGTGTTGAACAATTTGGCAGAGGAAGCTACGGCTAGCTCATCACACACGAATTTATTAGACTCAGGTAAAATGTTCAAGTTCAATACTAATGATTTTTCCACGGATTTTCCTCCTCTGTCTACAGGTACAAGCCAGACTCTCAAAGGAAAAACAACCAGACAACCCGAACACCAACAGATTAGGATCCAGGCAAACAAGAGGCAACTCCAGGATAATTTACCAGATCAACCAAGGATAAAGAAGTGGGAATATCCAATCACCAATCCAGTAGACCCTAAAAACTCACTACCAGCACCTCACTAGAACAGTACACATCCTTCCCACATGGATACTCTGGTGATACCTAAGGAGGGACCAACTCTGCCGGTTAAAGATACAGTCGTGGAAAAAGAAATAGAAATGGCTAATGTAGAGCAGCATACAATTATTCAGATCCCTCACCCGGGGGGAAATACCAAAGACTGCAAACATACTGAGCATGATCCAGGACCAGGTTTCTATGTGGGAAAAGGTCGACTTAAATATCGTCCCAATGCGAATGAAGTATTGGAGATGGATCTTACTATAGAAAACCTTACAGAACTCTCCGAGGATTTGATGCGTGAAGAGCATTCTGAACGCTAGCATTCACTCAGTCAAGTTATCAGTCCCTACAATTTTTCATATGGCGTTAAACCTATTTTGCTGGAATTGTCAAGGCATAGCGAATTCTCGGACCATGGCTACTTTGAGGTATTTTATTTCCTTATATCACATTGATATTACAGCTATATTGGAACCCAAAATAAGTGGAGAGGAAGCAGATTGGATAATAAAAGCTAGTGGATTTTCCGGCTCGCACAGAATTGAAGTAGTGGGATTCTCAGGCGGAATATGGTTATTATGGAAGGACGAGATTCAAATACAGGTCATCCACAATGATTGGTAGTTTATTCACACTATTATATCCAGCCCAGAGATGAATCCATTCTATTGCACAATAGTTTATGGCAGCCCACAACCACATCTTAGGCGCTGTCTATGGAGTAAGTTGTTCGCACTGTCGGAGAATTTAGTTCAGCCGTGGTTTATTATGGGGGACTTCAATGCTTTAGCGGAGCAAATTGATAAGGTAGGAGGCAGACCAACAAAAGGCTGTTCAGATTTTCGAAACTTTATCTCAGGTGCCGAACTAATTGATGCTGGTTTTACTGGTTCCAAATTTACCTGGAAGAGAGGCGCAATTATGGAGAGGCTGGACAGAGTGTTACATAATGACATAGCTCAGTCCGCTTTTCAGCAAATCACAGTCCAGCACACGGCACGATTAGCATCAGACCACTGTGCACTGGTGCTAAAACTACAACAAGGGATAAGTAGACCACATCGGAAGGTAACTAATCGGTTCTTAAGCTGCTGGGAACTTCATCCCCAATGGAAAAACTGGTTTGAACTCAACTGGCCAAAGGAAATCGCTTTTGATCTAGCTATCAGTGTTATAACAGAGAGGTGGGATGAATGGAAAGCGATTTTCGGAGATTTACATAGACAGAAAAGAAGGCTGTTGGGCAGATTAGAGGGGATCCAAAAGATGCAAGTGACAACCCAACATCCGGGGATCCAAAAACTTGAACAGAATCTACGTAGACAACTTGAGCAATTATTGTCACAAGAGTATGAGCTTAGACTCCAGAACAAGAGAGCCTTTTGGACAGTTCACGGGGACAGAAATTCCCAAACCTTCCATGCAGTACATAGCCCTAAAAAGCAAAGGATTAGATCAACCAGATGGCAACTTCAAGGAGGGATGTGGACCACAGACGAAAATCTGATACTCAAGGAAACAACTAATTTTTTCGTCAATTTGTACCAGGAGAAAGGAAAATGTGTGGATGCTAGCTACCAGTCACCTATGGTTTTTCAAGTCTATCGGTAGGTTCCTTAGCTATACTAACTCAACCGGTCACACAGCTTGAGGTTCGAGAAGCAGTTTTTGAAATGGGGCCACACAAAGCAGCTGGTCCGGATGGGCTAATCCCGAGTTTTTATCAACAGGACTGGGAAGTGCTGTCTCCGGCAGTAACACAACTTGTACAAGATGCTTTTGTTTCTGGAAGTTTTGCGTCTAAGCTGAACACAGGGGTAATTGTATTAGTCCCCAAGGTGAAACCTCCAACCACTTTTGATCACTTCCGACCAATTACTCTTATAAACGTCTGTGCCAAGATTATTACGAAAGTGGTAGCAAATCATCTTCGCCTTGTCATGCCAGAGCTGATCTCGCCTATGCAAACGAGCTTTATACGGGGAAGGAATATTATTGAGAATATTGTGACAGTGCAAGAAGCTCTGCACGAACTGCACAAAGGAAAGAATAACAAAAAATGGATGATTGTCAAGGTTGATCTGTCAAAGGCTTTTGATCGGCTGCGATGGGTATTTATAAATGAAACACTTACAGGAACCGACATTCCTAAGCAGATGGTCGATCTGATCATGAACTCCATATCCTCAAGCAAACTACAAGTCTTATGGAATGGAAAATCTGGCGAACCTTTCTCGCCACAACGTGGAGTTCAACAAGAGGACCCAATATCTCCGTATGTATTTGTGCTTTGTATGGAAAGACTCACACAATTGATCAACCAAAGAGTAGATAGTAATCAGTGGGTGCCTATGTCATTTGGAGATGGACAGTGCCTATTATCACACATTATGTTTGCCGACGACCTGGTACTATTTGGAGAGGCATCAGTAACTCAGGCGCTTGTGATCAAGGAAACTTTGGATCTTTTCTCGTATTACTCGGATCAGATGGTAAACCAAGCAAAATCGAGCTTATTGATCTCCGCCTCAATAGACACAGATTTACAGCAAGCTATTCGGACAGTGCTTGATATGCCTCTAAATTCTGAGTTCGGCGAATATTTAGGAGCCGAGATTCGACTGGGCCATACTCGGAGAAGTCACCATCTCAGTTTGATAGATAAAGTCCGGAAGAGAGCAAATTCCTGGCATGCCAAAAGGATTTCATTGGCAGGCAGAACTACACTCTGCCAATCTATATTAACAAGTATTCTTACATTTCTTATGCAAGGTACACTACTTTTGAAAAGCACGACCATGGATCTAGAAAGAATATGTCGAACTTTCTTTTGGGGAGGCCAATCCGGTGAATGGGTTTCCGGCCAAGCTAAATGGAGCGTGGTCTGCCAACCAAAAGCTCATGGAGGATTAGGAATCAGGCGAATGCGTGAACATAACATTGCACTTCTCCTCAAGCTTGCTTGGGATTTAATCACAGATTCCAACAAAGTATGGACGAAGATCTTCCTTGCAAAATACAAACTAGACATTCCCTCCCTTTTACAGGGGCTTTAGAAGCAACAAGGTTCCCCGCTATTCAGCTCTATATACAAACTATGGCTGCTGTTTCTCCAAGGACTTGCTTGGCAGATCGACGATGGACAAATTTGTCGCTTCTAGATCGATAAATGGCTCCCATCAGGGACAATTCTACAGGACCAGGTATGTGATCCATCTTCCATTATTGACATAAATGAACTAATTTCCGGTTTTGTCTCAATTTCAGGGCAATGGGACTGGACACGCATAGTAGGTAATCTTCCAGACCAAATAATACAAGAAATACGTGCGGTTCATCCACCCACCCCAGAGAGTGGCACTGATAAATGAATCTGGCGTCCTTCAGCAAAAGGAATATACACAATAAAGTACACATACAATTGGTTAGCCTCACTCACCTGGGAACGTGTTGATCGTATTTGGAATCTAATATGGAGAGCACAAGTGCTGGAACGAGCGAAACTATTCATGTGGAAACTACTAAGAAACATGCTTTGGACAAATGCAGAGAGACATCGCAGACATATCGCAGACAACCCTCAATGTCACATCTGCCACTGGCCAGAAACAGCTCTACATATTATGAGAGATTGCTTTCGTAGCCGAATGGTTTGGCGAGCTTTAGGCCTTGCGCCAGCAACATCATTCTGGGAGGAGGTAAGTCTCTCTAAGTGGATTAGGCACAATCTGACTCTCACTCATTTGCAGGATGGCATCAGATGGAATATATGGTTTATCATCACCTGCTGGACGTTGTGGTCTAATCGGAACAATGAAGTATTCAATGAAATAGGCATCGGGACAACGAGCTTGGCAATTCGCATCAACGCCTTAGTTCATGAAACCGATTGTGCCTTCAGGATAACACAGAGGAGAACACATCCAATCAGCCAACACGGAAGTGGACTATCTGGTTCAATCTCTTCACTTGACAACACCTTTCTACTTCAAACTGATGGTGCGGTTTGTACAGCAAATAACAAAGCCGGATCTGGCGGCATAATCACAGATCCTCAAGGACAAATCATCTATGAGTTTGAAAAAAGGCTAGGTGCATGTGATGCACTAACAGCGGAACTGTGGGCCATATTTGATGGTTTAGAATTGATGAAGAACATGGGGATTCGCCGAGCCATCTGCCTCACGGACTCTACAATTGCGCTTCAACTCATGAACAAAGATCAGGAAGTGCAGCAAGCACCGCAACTGATCCACCATATTAACAAGATCAGAAAGCAGTTTGAGGCCACTGAGTTTCAGTTTGTGCCAAGAAATCAGAATGTTGCTGCAGATGCTTTAGCGAAGCATAGTCTCGGCCTCTCAGACTGGGAAATGAAACTATACAAGGGTTGCTCCAGCTATGAGAGTTCAGATGTAATGATTCGAACAAGCCGAGTACAAGCGCAATCCAAGCTCATACCAGGATATCACTATGATCCACCATGAATAGCAGGACTAGAGATTTAGTCTAGCAGACAGTTGGTTTGTCCAGTTTTGTTGCTTTGTACGGTAGTTTTGCCTCCCCAATATAAAAAAAAGATTAATGTTCTACATTGGTTGTTAAATTGGGATTCGAATCGTGAATCGTACAATTTTAGTCATAATTTAAAATATTCTAAAATAAATATTTTGTAATAAAAATATTAAAATATTATAAATAAATAATTAATAAAGTTTAGTATTGATATTTGAATCGTAAATAATAAGATTTAAATTCCAAATCGTACTTGAATCGTAAGATTCAGACAACTGATGAGCATAAATGCTTCATACCTATGATTTGAATCGTTTAACTTTAGAATAGATTCGAATCGTAGGATTCGAATAGTGAATCGTAGAATTTTGATAACTATACTCCCAGGAGAGAAGGGAAAATTGAAGGAAAAAAATATTACACTCTATCATAAAATGAATTTTTGTAAAATGTCCTCCCATAGTAGTAAACTGTGTTGCTGACATTTCTATTATGACTCCATGTGAAATATGGGGAAACCGAACACAACAAATTTCGACGAGCCTCATAGCAAACAAATCGGGACGTTGAGTACAGGAGTGATGCATACGTTAGTCGGGTGCTACCTAGGCAGTCGTAAGGGCTAAAACGTGCCGCTTTGACCCTATGCAGCCCGTCGGGCGGTTTGGCCGGCAGGGCATCTGCCTCGCCCGTGGGGTGGCTCCCCGGAAAATTTGGAGTTTTTAGTATAATTGTGTCCTGATTTGCATATTTACATAGAAGAGAAATTGCAGCAACTCGGTCAATTATACAATATTTGTCTTATGTAATGCGTTGGGATTATTTAGCTACTATATTCAGTTATTCGCAAAAGTCATATAAATGAACATTTGGACAAAAAGGAAAATAATATCAAGTATGTTGTCTGTTTAATTTTTATAATTACATATTGCACAAAATATATGTTTTTATAGCAAAATATGACCAAGTGATCTCTAGTATTTATCGAATTCAATTTGACTAAAAATCAAAATATATGATTGCGCCAACTACGGGAAAAACTTATTATTGCACCAATATTGGATTGTTACATAGAAGGATGGAGAAAATTGCGGAAACTCAGTCAATTATACAATATTTGCCTTATGTAACACGTTGAGATTATTTAGCTACTATATCGAGCCATAACTGTAAATGGATCTTTGGCCAAGCATGCTGTCTGTTTAATCTTTTGTTAGGGATTTAATTTAATTTATGAAGCACGAGAGAGATGGACGAAAGGAAGGCATTTGCAAAAAAAACCCGTTTAGGGTTAAAAAAAGTTAGGCGGTGGGGTGCCGCCGTGTCGACCGAGGCGGTGGGCGGCCCCCGACCGCCCCATCTCTGCTCGATGCCTTCTCGTACGCTGCTCCATACTACTGCATTTGTATCTATGCCCACCATTGAAACTGCTCGGACTACTAGAGTTTCTCTCCAGACTATGAAACACGATTTTACCTAAAGAGTTCATTCAAGGACTATATATATATACACTGAAGATGTGGATTGTGGAGCTCTTTTCATAGGAGTGAGACCTGCAAGAGACGGCGGCGTGGTTATTTTTTCAGATGAGAAGGCTGCTTTGGGCTTGGGCACTCTAATCTTTGAAAGATTGTGAGTGGCTTGATGAGTTTTAAGGGTGACGACATTTGGCTTCTCAGAATCTAGTGATAGGCGAGGAAGGTCATCGTGTTTGTGGCCTGATGAGGAAGAGGAAAGAAGGCCGAGAAGACAACGACACTGTGTCGAGGTCTGAGTCCTTTAACAATGGAAGGCATATGTATGAATCAGTAGAGAGATTCTGTAAGGTATGAGATTTTTACGAACGTAATATCCACTTCTTTTATATAGAAGAGCTAAGTATCACTCTATTGGTGCAGTTAGTATCAACAAGTTAATTACGGAATAAGATGTAATGGGCCAATCTTGGATAACGAATTATATGTCTAGGCTAAGCATATGTTTGGCTAACGATTAAATAATGTATTGGGTCGTAGAATTAACAATAGGGGCCAAATTACACTCCAATTGTACATGGAATTGAATTAATAATGAGTCCAGTTAATAATAGAGATTAGAGGCCCGAACTATCTGATAGCGTTGAAGGAGTCGACTCAAGACTCCCACGTTCACTTGGTCGCTCGTAGATGAAGGGAGATAAACTGACTCCCCGAGAAACCGGCGGTTGTTACCCTCCTCGCCCGATTCTGCAAGGCAAGGAATCACGAGCTCTCAGAGTCCCTCTATATATAGACAAGACAAAGAAAGGAGAAGGGGCACACGTTGAGCAGAGAAGAAGGAGGAGAAGACAAACCATAGCAGGAAGAAGGCAGCAATTAGAAGATTTCGGTAAGGGATTTTGCAGCATGATTGTTGGAGCTGCTAGGGGATTTTAACGGGGTTTCGTGCTTGAATTGTTCTACACTTCGAATTTCAAAATCTAGGGTTGTGGGTGTCGAATTAATGATTTGGAAAATTGCTTGAGGAATCGAGTTGCCAATTTGGAAATCTGGGTATTCTTGATTAATCATCCGTCTGGTGCGTTTAGGAAAGGTTTGTGTGTGGAAGAAGGTAGGATATGCGGTTCATGTATTTTTGCTTCGTGTCAATGGTTTTTCGAGAATGCTTACACTGATTTTTTGTCAAACTCACAGCACACTCTCACTGCTTCTTCAAACTCACAACTTTCTTCAAAACTCACCCGCACCTGATCACTGTTTTGTATAGTTAAGTTCAAAAGCTTTCAAACCAAAGTTCTAAACTCTTTTGCTGATTGTCTGCCTGTTAGATTTAGGTGAGTTTGTGCAAGAGCCCCTGTTCGGTGGAATTGGGCATACGCCCTTGTGATTGGGTTTATAACCCATGTGAATATATTTGGGATGGATCTCCTGTTAAGTTTGTTGGGTTGATAACTCCTGTGATGTTGGGATCCATCCCCGGTGAACTGGACTGCAGTCCCGGTAAGATTGGCAATTGGCCCGGTGAACAGAGGTACTTATAGATATTTTCTTAAATTATGTCCTAACATTTTTGAAACCTTCGATGATTATGTTGAAAGATTTCTTACTGAGAATAGCTCACGGAAGTGTGTTTATCTTCCTCCCTTTTTCAGAGGATTCTTCCCACAGATTTCAGGCGCGCTCATAGGAGTAAAAACAGGAGCTTGGGGTTGGCTGTGGGATTTTTTTATTCAGTTGTTCATGTTGTAATTATCTAGTTAGGAATGGTGGACAGATTTATGTTAGTTAGTTGAACTGGAGCTTTGTTATCCGGGTTGTAATGAATTCTTCTACGTAATCCAATTTGAGAAATTATGTTCGTAATTGCGGTGTAGTAGTATGTTATGCATTTTTTTGGGTTCATTACAGATTCAATGAGGATTTGGAGCTATGGTGGAGCAAATGCAATTGTGTCCGGAAAGTGTATTTTCGGGTGTGAAAATGTGTGCCAATATCACCATGCTGCTGTCGGCAGCGCGGTTTCCTATTGTGCTGTTGCAGAGCATTTTACAAAAGTTCTTATTCCAACAGGGTTTAGTAAAAGATTTACCGGAAGAGAAGGGGCTGCTACTGCAGCAACAACAAAAAAAGTAGCAAAAGGGACCAACTATAACGAAATTCTTCTACTCCCGAGTGAGTTCCTCTCGAGCGCCCGGCCTTATATCCCGAGTGATGTTCCTGGCTGCAGGATTAGAAGACTCATTTTTAAAAAAAAATTTCGCTTCTGTTTCCGGGCAAAAGATCTGAACTGGTTTCTCCATATATTTTTTCATCTCATAAGAAGCTTCCTTCGTCCAAAAAAAACAGTGAAATCAATCCTAATTATTCACAAAGTTCGCCATTTTTTTAATCTGTTCAGATCCCTGTTTCTCAAGAATTGCTCCAGTGAAATAAAAAAACAGTGAGGAATAACCGGTCTCCAGACTTGCTTCACGAAAGCAATTATCCTTGTTTCTTATCGGCCCAGAGGGCCGCTTGAATTTCTTCCACCGGAAAGTGAGGAATAACTGATGAAGTCAGAGCTTGAATTTCTTCCACATGAGCTTGAATTTCTTCCACCGAAGGGAGTTATGTCGTATCTAGGCCTTCCATGTTTATGTTTCCTCGAAGAAATTCCTTTAGCTGTCGATTCCTTAGTTGCTAATGAAAGTCATATTCAACCCAGACTATTTCTCCTTCTTACCAGTTGACGAAGAGGATTTGATCCATGGCCGGCGACAATTTTTTTTTAATGTTTTCCGGTTTCGCGGGTCGGACAAAACCGGTTACGACCCATTTTTCAAAAATTTAAAGAAATTTCTAATCAGGCATTTGACACATAAGTCCCGAGCGCTCGGGACCGAGCACTACCGAACACTCGGGAATAGAAAAAAACTCCCAACTCTAATGCAAAATTGCAGTTTCCTTATATATTTTTACGTTAATGTCGGCTCTGCCCAATTTATGAAAGCCCACTAATCAATTGTGAGATTGATAATTTCACAAATTAAAATTAAACCTTGGGCCATTTAAATTCACAAATTGAAATTTTCATTGGTGAAATTAGATAATAAAAAAACTTAGGTCGATATATATTTTAATACAGTTTGGTTATTTTTATAAGAATAATAAAAGTATTGAGTGAGTTACATGATTACAACAAAATTTCATGATGCATAACGTTCATATTCATGACCAACCATTAATGTACTTCATTCGAACCCCACATATTTTATAGATTGTCTTGATGCTTAATAATTTTGATAACAAATGTTATTTAATGATCTATATATACATTGAAAGGAAGTAAACGACACAAAAAAGTACAAAACGACCACTACAATTGCTGTTTTTGTGCAAATCATCTGTCCGCCCATCCTTTTTCTTGCAGCCGTCGACCTGTTACTTTTTATTACTTTTCATTTGATTAATTTATTATGTTATATTATATTTCTGTGGAGTCGTACCTACAAACATTTTTTTTATTACTTTTCATTTGATTTTATTTTATTTTATTTCTCTTTCTTACCCTTTTTATATTTTTGATTTATCCGTCAAACCGGTCATCGTTTGTTGAAATGGATGCCGCTATAATTATCAGTGACATCGTCCCATTTCATATGACATGTAACATCATATAGTTCCGATATAATTTTTTTGGGTTGTCGTGGCTTAAGCCACGGGTCACATACTAGTGTAAAGACAAATGAGGGTAAACTGAACTCAATTGTGGCGTACCAATTTCATGTGTTGCCCTATTCCAATCAGTCACCTGTATCTGTATTATATATATGTGCTATCACAGTTTTGGGCCTGCTCTACAAACAAATAAAAAAGAGAATGAGTCTAGTCAATTGGGTCATTCTCAAGAATTTCTGTAACATAAATGATGTGTATTTTAAATTTAAACCAATTGCGGTCGACATCTAAATTCTTGTATAAATAATTTCGTAACCAGTAAAAAATTTCTGTAGATATGCCAAATTTGTCCACCGATCCCACCCAAAGGTACAACAAAACAAGGTTCTTTCACTTACAAAAAAAAAACAAGGTTCTTTCTTCTCATAATTAAGAATCGTGTACATAAAATTTTCAGATGGTAGGTTGGGAATTCACAACCCAGTTGTCAGTTTCAAGTTCTAGGAGACGGAAAAAAAGGAAATTGGCTTCATTGGAAAATTTTAATTGTTAAGACTTAAGAAGGGAAATGATATGCAGCAGTTTAAATTAATCACTTCAAACGTCCTAGATACTTCGATCCGCCTTGAGTAACTTGACTGTATTTCTTTTTGCTTGAGGTGTAGTCTCTATTGTATTAAAAATAAAAGGGGGAATGATATGCATCAGTCTAAATTAATCACTTCAAACCTAACCCTGCCACGAGTTATGAAGGCATTGAGTGGTAACTCTGTGTTAGTTTTAACACGTAGTCGGGTCCACTGATATATTCAATAATATGGTGTACAGGGTGAGAATGAATTTGAAATTAGTAATTTTGAAGTGTTGTATATCATTTTATAAAAAGACAAACATAAAACATATTTTAAAGTCAAACATGGGCATGGACCCCTATATATTTATTTACTTTTGTCAAACTACTAAGAAAAACTCAAGTTTTTAACATCAATAATGGTGCATTTACAAAAAAAAAAAAAACTATAATCCAAGAAGTATATACATTTAATATGCAAAACACTTAACACAATCTAAACATTACTTTTAGATCACTAAAATGGAAACACTAGACCGGTTTTAGATATGATTCCGGAACCGGTGACGGCTTTTTATTTCGGTGATCAAAAGTTCCCGAAAAAAATCGTACAAAACTTTGTAAGACTTTTTTGTAAGGAAAATGCTATTTATACACCATAATTTAGCACACTTACTAAACACACACATGTGTAAACGATAATCACCACAATTTTAATGTTGATATTTATTCACTTTTTTAACTGTAGTTTTGATTGTTGACACATAGGTGTGTTTAGTAAATGTGTCAAATAATGGTTTGCACATAACATTATTCTTTTTGTAATTGTAGCATTTTGTTGAAGTGAACCAAAAGTTGAAGTTTGCATTTCAATAGTTGAAATCAAAATTATGGCCACTTCTGGAATCGTACTAGCATTCTGAACTTTGTAATAGATTTTGATTTTGAACAACTTGAATTAACATAAAAAATGAAAATATTTAATATTAGACACATATCTTTGTTGTTTTGAGATAAATTGGATTTCCCTACTCAAAAGGACACAACTCTCCGCTCTGTCATAAAACTCTGATGCCTATTTTTGGGCATTCAGTTCTACTAAAAGTAATGCCTTTGAAAGGTTTGTCCTCATCTTCTTGGACTCGTTCACTTTGCATGAAAACTAGCCATTGTTGTAGGAACGTACGATTAAAGACGTAACCAAGTAGAGAGTAAGGAGTGGAAAGGAATTTAATTGAGAATTTGTATCACGTCTACAAAATATAAATGATAGGTGAAAAATGCATGTTTTATAGTTTAAATTTTTTTTTCCATAGACGAAAACATAAACTAAAATCCATCATCGGTTTTGAAGTCGGAACTAAACAGCCACTTCGGAATCAGTCCTACTCCTACTTCCAGCCATCTTCATTTGTGTCTCAAACATAAATTGAATGCAAAAGTTAGTTACAAATACATTTCACAGTTAGATTTTCTAGCAAAGGGTTCTAGAAAGCGTTGGATGATCCTTCTGCGGTAATAGACAGCCTAGCGTTTATGCAGCCCAAACTCACATATAAACAACCTAAATTGGATACCTAGGGCCATTTAACCAGGACAAAGTGTGACACCCAAATGACATTAGCTACTGCTATCTGGAACAACGTATGAATTAAGAGATACTTTTGACCATTCCCAATCACTGTAAACTTTGTTTGGTATGATTGGCACGATCATCACTCCTCATGTCATAAACTAATTTATTAATTGAAGTTTTTTCATCTAAAACTTCTTGTTCTTAGATGTGAAACTGGAAGTTATACTAATAATCTGGGTTATCCTCAATATTTATGAATAGATTACAACTAATGTGGGTTATGTACCTAATTCTAAAGTGGTATCTATACTTAAGAGTAAGGATTGTATATCCAATACTACTCATCCAATTATATACTCAATTTTTTAATTGGGTCATGTATCAATATCCGTTATCGAAATTATTGCACCGATAGAAAATCTACAAATAAGAGATCAAAACTGTCATGTTGGATTGCGGTTTCGACGACTTTAGTATACGATTTCCATCGGTGCGACTAATTTCGACAAATAGAGGTTATATGTCACTTAATTAAAAAATTAATTACAGGTAAATAATATTGAAGATAGGATATCTGTGTCTATACTAAAACTTTAGTCAAAATCAAAGTTTTTCATCCAAAATCTTTGTTATAAAACTCTTTGACGCCTAACCAAATGACTAGGTCAAGTCAAGATGGGATTTTTAGAACACCCACCCCTATAAAACTATGAGGGCATCTATGCCGTACGAATTAGATATTCGAAAAGCGGACGAAATAGACATGGCCTGATTTAATTGGTTCATGTGATATTCAACCCTTTCGGCTGGCATGTGGTATTCTGACAACTGGATTTCGTCCGGTTTTCGTGGGCTTTATTTCGTCCGATTTAAATTTTTTCATAAAACTACTAATCCCCTTCATTTTGAATTTGTTGCTCACACTACTTTTGTAATCTAGAGTCCGTAGACAGCGGTTATTAATGCTAACCCCAGTCCCCAGTCCCCAGTCCCACCAATGCACAACACACGCACCGTCTTACCTGTTGCTCCATTCACACGACACAAACACACCTTTTCACCTCTGTGTTATTATTAATTGCATACAAACACAGCAGAATCACAAACAAATAACATGCAAGGGCGAAGACCCGGGCTTGACTTGACTCTACTTCTCCTCAGCAACTATAAAGTAAACCCAAAGATGCTCCAAGAAGAGTTTTTAACAGCTTTGTATCATACACAATCACAAGAGAAGAAGGTCAAAATCACGTGAGCCAGCGCCATACAGATAAGGAGGAGAGACCTTTCGCTTTCTCGATCTCTTTCTCTTCTCAGGAATTTCAACAGACTCCCCTTTTGCTTGGATTTATCTTTCTCACCAATCCTGTTTGACTCTCTTTTTCTCTCCTCTCCTTTGTACTTCTACTTTGGAAACAACCAGCCACAGTCCGCTGAAGAAAATGACCCCTGATCCTTTCGAAAGGAGAAGGGGGAGGAGAAAACGATGGGGACCCATTTCGAAATTCGCTGTTTTGTCAATTGGGTTGCTGTTAATTCTCTCAGAAGCTTGCTCGATGTCGCTCGCCGGGGATTCACGGTGGTCGACGGCTAGAAAAGCACGATTCTTTAAAACAGGTGATTTTGCTTATTCTCCCCAGCCGCCGTCGGAACCGGGGACTGCGAACGATGATCATCGGATTGATAATTGTCGGCACAATTGCTCGTCGGATTCGTATGAAGACGAGAAGAGAAGAGTCCACACAGGGCCCAACCCACTTCACAACTAATTGAAGAAAAGGTCAAAACAAAAACAAAACAAAAAAAAATCATCATATGAGGCTTTGCTACCATGGATTCTATTCTACTGGTTAAGTTTTAGAATTTGAAGCTGGAGAAACAGAAAAACTGTGTAAGTTCTTTCTGCTATCAGCCCCCCTTCTTCTGTATGCGTTTTTTTTTACAGAATTAGAATTAATGGTAGCAAAGCTGCTCTGTTTTTCATTGTGTTTCTTTATTTACTAAGCTTTTTCGGTGATCGTTTTAAATGGTCTGTGTTTGGATTGGAAAACAGTGATAAGCAAAGAAGAAAACAGAAAAAATAAAGGCCTTGAATGCTCCCCTGCTTCCATCCCTGCAGTGTTTCTGGGATGTTGCTTTTCTGTTGTAATTTTTATTTCATTGCTCTGCACCTTCTGTTAAAACATTAACTGTTGCTATATTAATTGCTGTAGTTACTGTTCTTCATCTACTCTCCAGTCTTCCTTACCACTCTTGTTGCTACTATTTGTTTCCTTTTCCCTTGGAAGCAACCAGGCAGTCACTGCAACCATCCCCTAAATATATGCATGTACGCATATTTTTTGCCGAGGCATAATTTTGGATTCGTGGGTAAAACCATTTTTTTTTTGAACAATCACACGCACAAACAAAATTAAATGAATAGAGATAAAAGAATACAATGTGTGATGGTGGTCTTTGACACATGTATGTGTTTAGTAACCGTGGACAACAATGTGTATAGAGAGCATTTTTCATATACAAAAGTTTGGTGTGTCAAAATTTTTAATGTACCGATTTATGTACGCCAACATTTTCTGTCCGTTCTAGTCATCGAAAACAATAATCATCGTTCGGTTATCAAATGTTGAGAGGCGACTCCGGAATGGTCATGATTCAACTATATAGCATTTCACGTTGAGAATTTTAGATTTTTTAAGTGCGTATGTCGCCAGAACAAAAATCGAAGATGAATTCTGGATAGTCACTATAAGAATATTATGGAACTAAACAGCTTGGATACACAATTTTTGGTATGCCATATCATTGATATTTTTTTTGTTAAGGTTTCTTCTATATATTTGGCATTGTGTTTTATGTAAAGAGCAATGCAACTTTTTCATGTAATATCCATAATTTTCTGAAAATGCAGAAATATTAAACTTTTAAGTGGCGTCCGGCTATCAAAATCAAAATTCATTTTAGGTTTCCTTTTTTTGGTAAGCAATTTTTATTTTATATATATATTGGCAAAATTACAAAATGAAACTAAGGATGTGTTTGCAAGAGTTTATGCTTTTGGAGAAAGACTTTTGAATGGAGAGAGTTAAAAAAATGAGCTTTGTAGAGAAGTTTGTATGTGTTTGCAAAAAACGGCTTTGTCATTGAAAAAGTTAAAATTGTAGTATTTGCAAATATTTTGTTGAAATCAACTTTTGTGTAATTATGTCATATTTTTTGGTTATGTGTTTGTGGATAGGGGTAATTATGTCATATTTGAAGTTCAATTTAATTTCAAAATTGTCACCGCAAAAAGCCATTCAAAAGCTACCCCAACCTAACTTTTGACTTTTGGGTTTTTTTTAACTTTTTTGTAGATGAGTAGAAGTAAAAGCTCAGTAATCAAACACCCAAAAACTGCTTTTGCTGTGGAAAAGTTAAAAGCTCCTGCAGAAAAGCTCCTGCAAACACCCACTAAAAGCGCTACTATTGTTTTTATACAAGACGCATTCGACTTTCTTCAACCGGGAAATCTGCAACCTGGCTTTGAATTTCTTATCTCATACCATGATGTTGAATTGACGATGTTGGCCTTCGGAGCCAATTTTTGTATGTATGCCCGTTGTCCCTCTTTATGTTCCCCAAAATCCAGTGTCATTCCCATGAGATTTCTTTGATTTTAGGTCTCATAATCCTCATATTTAGATAATTGTGGAATCGATCATAAATTTTGATCCGCCAAGTTTGCTACCCAAAGGTTTGAAATCCTAACAACTATTGTTTAAAGTAATCCTTTAATACAAACTAACCTGTATCTATTAAAGCATAGGAATGAGGTGTGGAGGAGGTTGGTCAACTCAATGTAGAGGAAGGATGGCGAGGTGATGATAGGTGATTGTAGGATCTTAACATGTGGGTGGAGAGTAAGAGAAAGAGCTAGAGGTAGAAGGTCCAAAAATACTATATGGTGGAAGAGTGTTCAAAAAACAGCGAGTGAAGAATGGTTCAAGAAGATGATGAAGCTGAGAGTAGGAAATGACAAAAAAGTTAGGTTTTGGGAAGATATTTGGATAGCTGAGTCATCCCTACGATATAGTTTCTATAGACTAAGGAGATTAGATATCACGGACGGAAATTTTGTTGCTGATCATGGCAAATGAGTAGATGAGAGATGGGTATGGGGATGGAAATGAAGGAGACTTTTTTAGTGGGAGAAAGATGATCTCAATGAACTTATATCCATTCTATCTCATGTTGTAATGTAGGAACACACACAGGATATATGGTGTTGTGTGGAGATATCTTTTGGAAGATATGAATCCAAGACTACTCAGAAAATCATACATGAACTGAACGGTCTGACAGTGGAGGAAGACGAAGCTGAGAGACTCAAAGTTATCTGGTATGACATTGTCCCGAAAAAGGTATCCATGTTTTGTTGGAGGATGATTCAGTGTAGACTGCCAATCAGAGTCAACCTAAAAAGAAGAAGAAGCATCCACCATGAACAACAAGCAGAATGTGTCATGTGTAGTGATGCTACAGAAACTGAAGAGCATATGTTCTTGCTATGCAGGTTCGGTAAGGAACTATGGCAACATTTGATGGACTGGTTACGAACGAGAAGTGCAGAACCACAGGAGCTAGAAGCATATATGGTGTTAAAACCTGCTCTGATTGTAGGAGGTGGATCGTCCGAATCTGGCAATAGAAGAAGTAAACAGTTTGTAAAACAAGATAACAAAATATACCGAATTCGAAATTAGAAAATGTATATAGTGAATCCTGTATCAAACGAAGCGCGGAAGCGTGTAGAAGCAAGATCTCAGGCGTAGGACGCCGAAATAGTAACAAGCCATCAGTAACGGCCTCGGTCAGCCTCATTGACTACGTCGGAAACCGAAAACAATCGATTCAATCGACAGAGAATGCAGCAAGGATCAAGGATCCAGTGACAAAATTGGATAAAGATCTGTAAAGAGAGGTGAAATCACGATCGAAAGATCAAAAAGTAGGGTTTCACAGTGAGATACAGAGCGCCGCAATGAGAGAGAGAGTGTAAGGAGTGAAAAAGTGAATAAAAAATTGTTAAGTGTCAAATATATACGTGTGTCCAGAACCTTCGATGAATGAAGGAGGGAAACAGGCCAACTGAACGGATCAAGTGTATGGATACATATAATCGGACTGGGGTAAGTGGGGCCAAGAACAAGTGGGCCAAGATACAAAATGGGAATATTGTAGGAATGGGCCGGAAGGAAAAAATAATAATAGTAATGAGTGTATGAATTAAATGGGTAAAAGGAAAATGGGCCGAACAGAAGAAGAGAGCCCAAAGCCCAGAATCAACATCCAATCAACGAACTGGTATCCAAGGCTTCCGATGTCAACTGAGGTATATTCCGAGGATTGTGAATTTCAACCTCCAGGCTACGCTGAGCGTTACTCAGTTGACAATTTAATTTGAGTCATCATGAACCCAAAGGTTTAGACTTTAATAAATAATTACATCATCCGGCAATCTTCGGGACCGTGTATGTGAGTGATGTGCACAAAACATAAACCGTGCACAGTGTGTGAAATAAAAACATACTAAATTAAAATAGGTGCAAGGTAAGAAGTACTCCCCCAAGGACCTCGAATTGGACTTTAATAATGGGCTGAAATATGAGGTCATACCCACTGACTAATGTTCTGGATGGCCTTTGGATGGACCCTATGGGGAAGCAGAATTGCGAAGTAGTTCAGCAACATAAATCAGCCTCAGCCTGTGTTGTTGAAGAATATACAAGTTCATACATGACACTGGATGAGACAAAAAGGTAACCCTTTGTTATGGAATAAGTGATTGGATCAGGGATCCACTGATTTGTTTACTGGGGCTCTGATATTTTGTGGTGCTGCAAAAGGAGATGTTTTTGAATGCTGCTCACGGTTAGAAAATTGCTCATGGTTATGAAATTGCTGCCAATTCTCTAGTTCGCGGTGATTTGTATATCACATGTTTCTTCCTTCAAATGATGAGCATGGTTATAGGGATTAGAATCACTTTTGTTCATATTTTTGTTACCCCTGCATACTACGAGGATCCATGCTGATCACATCTACAGGAAATAGAAGGGATCAATGCTGAGCTTGATTTCGTTTCCAGGATTCTATTTTTTTCTTGTAATCTTGTATGATAGAAGGGATCAATGATGATCACGTAAATATATATAGTAAAGTTTTTTGTCCACATTTTGGTGGTTAATACATGTTTGAATTACAAAAAAAACTAACCAATATCTATCTATTATCCAAATCATGTGAGTTGAGGAAAAAATAAGAAATTTTGACCTACATTTGTAAACCCTATTTTTCTAATATAGACGGATAAGTATTTAGTTATTTAGGTTGATCGCTATTTGCGTAGGCTTGCATTTATTTCGGTATGTACGTAGTGCATGGTTGGGGTAAGTAGGTATTCCAGTTATACTTGTTTCTTCTTTTTAGTATTTTTATTTTATTATTAGTAGTATTATTATTTTATTTCTTTTTTTTTTTTGACTTGGGTCTCCACAAAAATAATCTTCTCATCCTGTTGTGGGGTCGGGGTATGATTGCATACATCATAGCATTTTCAGATCCTTTCTAAGGACGGAATTTACTCATTATATTTGGTTTGGTTTGATTTATTTTTCAAAGATTATTTTTGTTATGTAAATTGCATTATATTTGGGAGTCTAACTCTAGGTTGACTCCCACTGTTTTTTTCTGTATGTTTGGACAGGTCCTAAAAAGGTCATGAAAAGGGAGGTGGAAAATGGAAATCCTAAAACTAACCCCACACTGCTGCACGCACTGTATGCATGGAGATTATCAAGGCATTTTTAATAGGGCTAAATCTGACTTTCTTCCATAAACCTAGAAACTAGTTTTTTTTTATGATATTAATGATTGTAATTATCATTAGGCACACGTTTTATGTCTCATCTGAATCTACTATCCAATGATTCTTTTCATGATGTTGATTCTAAAATTCAGTGGCCTTGTACAAGTTAATGTCATCCAAATTTATTGGGGGTGGGGGGTGGGGAGTTTAGACAAGACCACTAATATTTGGTATACTTTTACATTATTGTTTAGGTGTCAATATTTGATTAGCTAAATGGAAGCACAGCCAAATATGGTTGACCTACTAGTTATGGGAGTGACAATTGCACTCACATGCCACAGGTTCAAAATCCATTGCATATAAAAAAAAAGCTAAGTGGAAGCACATACGATCAACTAAACATTAATGTAAAAATAGTGTGTTTTAATTAGCGTCTGTATACCATTTTTCAGTTTAGATAGACAAAAGTTAGACCGGTCCTAGGGTGCACGTCCGACATTGAATCTAGAATCAATGTTGAATTTTGAGTTCGGCGACATTTTAGAAGATTGGGTTCGTGGTCTAAAAAAGTAAACTCCATGTTGAATAGCACCTTTTGATCGGAAGAAATAAAATTTGGCACCGATTTTTGAATCGCAGAAGAATGAACGTTCCACATTTTGTTCACATTTGAATAGTATGAACTCACCGAAGGATTTACCCCAGAGATCAATGCATGTGTAAGTGTACAACATAAGGTTCCAATTCAAGTGGTCCGTGGTCCATTTCCAAATTATACCAAGGAGCAGTTGGACCAACAGGGACAACCAATTTATTGCCTACGTAACGAGCATATGGATATTTGGGAAACAAAAAAGTATTGAATGGTAATTACTAGGAATGGAATAGAGGTTCTATAATTCATCCATGCGTGGGGGCAGATTTTAAGGGTTGTGTGTGTGGGGGTGGGGGGTGGGGTGGGGATTTGCCATTTGTGAGATTATTATTATTATTAAATTTCCATATTTTGTACACAAATTTTCAATTTCGGGTACTTCCACTTAATTAGTTTTACCGATAAAAATCCTAAACCCTAAACCTATACATATATGACAAAAAAATATTTCATACTTCAATGAGATTCTAATCACTTCGCTGCTATTAATGTTGTACTGCCTTTTCCCTTAGGGTAAAGTGGTCATATATAAGGATTTTGGAAATATTTGGTTACGTAGTAGTCGCAACCGTGTTGGAGAATGAGATTGTTGGTAACTTATTTACTGAATTTTAATCGGAATGACCAATTACCACAATTGAAGTAACAACTTGTGCAAGGGTTGAGCACAAAAATGATTGAGCATAACAATACACTGAAAAAAATTCTCTCTTGCATTGCAGTTCCTTAAGTGATTGTACCCTTGTTTCTCCAACTTCCACACACGGGCCATCAGTGCATGTGTTCGGGATTAACTGTGTTAAACCTTGCAGAGCGAATGAGTTCATATGTCTCACCGAAATTGCTTTTAATTCAGTGTTTGTATCCATAACACAACTTTGGTTGATAAGTTTTATTATTTGATAATGTATTCTAATCACCAAAAAAAATTGATAATGTATTCTTACTTACCAATACTAAATTCAACAAGAGATCTGCTTATTCACAACTCATTGCTGTTCATTTTCACGAGATGATCATGTTGGGAGAATGCTTTGGAAAGGCAAAGACCATTGTCCCACATTGGTTGTGGACACCAAGTGAGATGGGTATAAGTACATTTACCCTCAAA
>JAOYMZ010082518.1:0-11353 GCA_025802335.1 Pinguicula primuliflora
CCACAAAAAAAAAAATTAAAAAAAAGCGCTAGGTAGAAGAAGACGTTCAAAAATGAGAGAATTTTTTTGTGTTGTATATTGTGCAGATTTGATATAAATTTATCTTTTCCTTTATTTATTTTTTGTTTATAGATTATGTGTATTCATATTATAAAATCATTTAAATTTATATAGGGATATAAACTAAAATTTGATGAAATGTATGTTGATTATTTTTTATAATTATATATTTAAAGTATTTCTACTTAAAAATATCTTACTTATTTTATAACATTCAAACAAAATTTTAAAAAAAATTTATGCCGGCGGAATGACGAGCAGTAGAAAAAAATTCAACCGGACTAAGAGCAGTCGTTTTGATAGCGGTCTTTAAAAGTCCGGTATCATCTAACCACCAAAATTAAGTCATATAATACCCATAGGCCTTCAGTAGAATGGTACGTTGAGCTGTGCCCCCTAGTCGATAATCCTGCCTTCGCCACTGCGCCGCCGTGAACAGTACCGTTGCCGTGAATAGTACCGCGCTGTGTATGTCACGCGCCGGAGAAATTTGCCGGAAGCGACGCGTCACACCCCCATGCCCAGATCAACGAAATATGGTTTCGTTAAGGGAGGATGAGGCGACACATTCTGATTTTCTAAAACCCTAAAATAGTCCAACGAAGAAGACAAACTCTTCTTCTCATGGGTTTCGTACGATAGATATACTTTTCTCTATTTTATTTAATTTTCGTTTAATCCTAAAAAGGGCATCAATTTTCTTTTACAAAAGGGTTGGCGTCAGTCATAGGGGTTTTGAAATCCTAATAAAAAAAAGTGGTGAACCAACCAGAGCCAAGGACGGAGCTAGTCTCAAATTTGATCCCGGGCTAAAAGTTCAAAAATTTTGAGCCCAATTTTCTTTAAATAAAGAATATATTAATAATAAATAAAATAAAAGACAAAAAAATTGTTCAAATAATTTTACACAAAAATAAACAGAAATACAATAAGTGACACCATCATGCTTTAAGCATTAAGATTTCCTAACTCACTGCATCATCGTAAGATGAACTGAAGCATGGTTTCTGTTCATCAGCACTGTTATATCCTTCACCCTCAGAATGGGATCGCGGTGATGATGGACGAGAGCCGGTTGGTGATGACAGGACTGAAACACCAGGCTAACCAGACACTCTCCTAGATGATCCCATTCGAACTGTACTTGAATCCGTAGATGAAAATTTCCAAGAAGTTGAAGAAGGCATAGGAGGCGGCATAGGAGGCGGCACAGGAGGAGGTGGCGGATCAGGACTTCCAACCATCATCTGGGTAGAACTTCCAACCATGTCTTCTTTTACCTCCAAAGCAGGCAATCCTCCAGATTCTTTGACTAAATTTCCAGAAACCAGAGGATTGTTCCACAGTCCCTCTTCCTCGAGAACAGTTTTACCTACATCTTAATATCTGTTCAAATTTTGAGAAGGATCCACAGTTTTGTCACCTGGAAAACCAAGGTTCTCCGGTAACTCATTGCTAACATGAACTACTACTAAATTCTCATCATCTGTTCCTGGAACAACTAGCCTGCTGTTGTGGTGATGCTGATGAAGCTGTTCCCGATGGTGATGATCTGTTTTGGCTAGAGGACGACGATGAACTAGATGAACCCCATTGAACCAAAATCCGAGTCATTTTTGGGCTCCTCTTCAAACACCAGCCAGATAGCCCACAAGTGATTCGTTCTTGCAGCACACTAAACCATAGCTTCTTTGTCCCACACCGAAAAATCACATGCAGAACAAGTTGTATATAATCTAACATGTGCAATGTTGGGCTCAAGCTTTGCTGACCTGAAAGGTTATTTGGAGGGCAGGCTTTTTACATTGCTCTCTTGATAAGAAACTGGGTTGGCCGAAAATATGTTAGGGCGGGCCTAATATCGGCCCCGGGCCCGCCCCAACGTAAATCTGCCCTGAGGGAGAGATTTAGGTTGCTAAACGACTGTTCACTATTTTTCACGAGGCCCATTAGATTTGGCCTTAAGGCAATTCGACATTATGCCATAAATTTAAATGACAACATTGAGTTTAACCAAAACCATTTGTCTTATGACATAATTAATAAGTCTTGTATGCACGCCTGCTCTCACATAAGAGTGGGTTTGTGTTTGTCGTGTGTTTTATCAAAACAGTGAGTAGTTCACACCCTCAAATACTTGGGGGGAATCCATTAATCTGCTTCAAAAAATGACAACATTAAGTTTGAGTGAGTTTATTGAGAGAGCAATGCTACATGTACCTTCAAATTTGACACACTTCATAAACATCCTTACATGGCACCTACATGTAGCATTGCTCTTGTTAGAATCTTAGCGATTGAGTGTAAATATTATTTTTTTAATAATTATTTATTTACAATATTGTTATAAATATATTTTTAGCATTTTTAAAATTATCTTAGTACGATTCACGATTCAATTTACAATTTCGTTTCACAATTGGACAACAATAATTCAGAGATGTTTTGATTTGATTTATTGTGTTTGGTTTACGTTTTTCAATAAGAATAATGCTACTTGTACCCTCAATTTTGACACACTTTCATAAACATCCTTGTGTGGCACCTATCACTACCACACACACAACCACACTCATTTTTAATGTTAGGTTTTAATGGTTGCCACATAAGAGGGTTTATGAAAGTGTGTCAAAATTTAGGGTACAAGTAGCATTATTCTTCTAACAAATAAAACGGATAAAGAATTCATACGTAAAATTCTTATTGATAGGATTTAGAATCAAATAAAATTGTAGAATAAGAATAGTGAATGGTAAAATTATGACAACATTAATACAAGATTGACTAGAATAAGAATAGTGAATGGTAAAATTATGACAACATGAATAAAAGATTGACGTTCTATCATCGTTAAGTGAAATGATAAATCATACAACATTTGGGTAATCAAACTTAGAACCTATAGTAAAGAAATATAAATAAGAGCTAAAAATACACACACAAAAAGTCGGTGATCCCCACTCCACTATTCTTAGAGGGTATCTGTCGACAGGTACACACTACATAAAACTGAAAATGACAAAAAAAAATGAAAAAGGTAAACAGAAGTAAATTACTGATGAGCATGACCGTGTGGTGGAGGCCCAGGAGGGAGTGGTGGAGGAAGACTAAAACCGGAAGGCATCCCGGAAGCATTAGGATTTCCAGTCTGCAGGAAAGGTAATAATAGATCATTTCAGTCTTTAAGGACAGGACATAATAATGAACAATATACATACAATGGCAGCCCAAAAACGCAGCATATATTCTCATCACCTGGTAAGGATTAATTCCTGGTATCATTGGCATCTGTCCAGCTTGTGGCGGCCTGTTGAAGCCACCCCCGGGTTGATACATTTGTTTACCACTTGGATTTGATTGGGCTTGCATGTTATGTAATCCTGTTGGAATGGCTCCGGGAGGACCAGATGGATTCATTCCCATAAAGTGGCCTTGAGGCATCTGAGAAACCATTTGATTCATACCACCCTGTAATCACATAAATTAGAAAAAGAATCCTTCAAAACTGGGTGAATTTGATGATAACTAAGTAGTCAGTCTTACAGCCTTGCTCTTACCATTTGGCCCGGCATATTATGCTGTTGTATCTGGGGTTGAGGACGGGGGAAATGTGAATGGGATAATAGTAAATTAGGAGGTTGTTGCTGTGGCATATTTGGTGGTGGCAAGGATTGAGAGGACATTTGATGAGGCAGTGGTTGGTGCTGCTGTCCTGGTGGAGCATTTTGTTGATACGGCTGCTGCTGTGGGTTTCCTCCCATAACAAGAGATGGATGCGGACCAGGTGGCAAAGGAGGCTGCCCTTGGGATGAAACAAGAGATGGTATAACCAGCGGCATTGCTGCTCCAATACCTGGGATTGTTCCTTCATTCCGAGCCAATCCAGGTCCAAATGGTGTCGAGGGCGCATCAGGCATGAAAAAGGGTGCATTAGTCCGAGCTCCCATAGCCGGATTCTGCTCACCGAAACTTGCTGCAACAGCAGAATAATTTTCGACACGTTAAAATTTCCAGAAAACAAAGTGACAGTCAAGTACCCATCAATAAAGGAAACAATGAAGCGTAACACAGGAGAAAGTTGAGATAGAAGTCAAACAGCTTAGCATAATGTTCCTTCGGTAGCCAGAAAATAAATAATGATACTAAAAGTTGTACGCCATTAAGTATACACATGAAAGGAGAAATAAATTGCTAAATGCATCCCCATTACGAAGAAATTTCAACTTCATGGATGACTACCCTCATTTTCTAACAATCCTTCTCGCATAATTCAGTTCATTCTTGATAGCCTTACTTACAAGGTACACACGAGGAAATGAGAGCAAACCTTGCGTATTTCCGGCACTGAATTTATCACGAGCTGGATCCCCAGGCCTATTTCTGCACCAAAACTTTGTGGCATTATCATGGCCACCACTGCAGATCAACAATCAGTCAACGAATAGCCTTAGAATTATGACCCAGAGGCCAGAAATAATGGAAGCTCAACTCATCTATTCAAAAAATGCACTGCATTATAAATTCAGAAAAAAATGATGTGCACATTCAACACATAAAAAATGCCTCAGTGACTCAAGTCAATGCCGCATGTTACTGTCGTTAATGCTAAAGCAATAATGGCGGAAGTACTGCACGGTCATAGAAAGATGTTAGATATCCAAAATTCCCAAATCGATAACTTCAACCTCTATCTCAGTATTATTATTTTATTTATTTAGTTTAGCTAGAGCTTATTAGACATCATGTTGATCATAACCGGAAATTAAGCAATGAAAACCTCTCGGGGACACATAATATTGACATAAATCGACAATAAGATGCAAAGAAAAACACGTGCCATCAAATTAATTCCATAAGGAAAATATTTTACCTACAGAGGAGGTATCCCATGGGATGCCATGCGAGATCCAAAACACTATTATCATGGGCATTCTGAACCTCAACCTGGGGAGTTTCATGCCTGCCGGCAGATAATTAGGAGGTCAGGATATTTTTCAGTAACTTGCAAACACCAAAAAGGGAAGCAAGCTTTCTATCCCATAAATTATAGATCCTTCAATCAATACTATAGATTAAGTGGATGGTGAACATAGAGATCTTTTTGTTTCTACTTCATCCCGTAAGCATTTCTTCCGGTAAAGAGAGTGAGCACTCAGGGGAAAATAATATCATATATGCAACTTTTAATTTTTTTTAAAACATGCGACATGCATTTCCAATGTAACGTGGGAGGAGAGTTGAGAGAGATTGTATGAAAACAAGTACTCCCAATTTCAATATGCATGATTTAATTTCAAGTGCATGGTCAAGTCTGTTCTAATGCCAAGTAACTCAAACTGAGCACACACAGTTACCATATTGGTAATATAAGGACACGTAGACTTCAAATCATGACAAAATGAAGGTGATTATCTTCACGATGAGAGAAATAACTCACCCTACAAGCCAGTGGAATATTGATCCATCATAACTCCCACTTACAAAATATTCCTCGTGAAAAGGGTGCCACGCCAATGCTATTGCAATAACACATGAAATCAAAATTGAACTTCAAATGAAATATAAAGACGCACAGAACAAAAATGCTCAAACTAGATCCATCCACATCAGGGATTGCAAAAGGTGAAATAATAACTTAAAGGTAAATTGCTAGAATTCAGCCCTTTATCTCGTCATGAGGAGTGAGGACAAAAAAACATGTAAAAGGTGAGCTATACTGAAACTAAAAATTTAGTGAATTTGTGAGTGGACAAACTAATAAAAAAGATGACATGCTAAAATAAGATATTAAAGACCACTGAAATTCTCAATTATGTCCATACAGCTTAATGCAATTCAAGTAGTACAATTAGATTAACCAAGTCCCAGATTTCATAAAATTCTAACCAAATAAAACCTCTAAACATCAGTCGTCTTTCGCTTTTCAACTTTCTAAACTGAAAAGGCTGTAATTGCATCATTTCAGATCTATGATATTAACTGCAGAAAAAAATAGATAGCACCTACTAACAGATTTCACACCCATGACAAAGTAAATGCATTAGTTCTCGAGAATCCTTATTAATGGTAGAGGAGAGGTGAAAAGCTTGCAAGAAACTTTCGTACCTGTGACATCCTTCTTATGACCGCGAAAAGATTCTAGCTCTTTCATTGCCCTTATATCATAAAGCTGTAAAAAGAGGAATCGGCAAAATTACGGAGAATAAGATAAAGGAAAGCCATTCGTAGCATGCTACATTTTTAGCTTTGAGAGCCATAACCCACCAGCAAACAGCAATTCCACGTTCCAGCTTGCAAGATGAAAGTAAAAATAAGCAGAAAGATTTCAAGCAAGAGTAAAATCAACAAGTGTACCTTAATAATTTGGTTCTTTGAAGATGTTAAAACCCAATTACCATTTTGATTCCACTTCGCACAAAGAACTGTGTTCTTGTGGCCATGGCTGCAAACAAGCAATTATTACTCAAGTAGATTTGTAGGAAATATAATTATGACACATAGCCTAATGAACAATAGGGACCACAATGAGAGGATACTTACAAAGAACAGAGGTCCTTTCCTGTCTTGGCATCCCAAAGTTTGACAATGTTGTCTTTCCCTCCTAAGGGTATCGCAAAAATTAAGCAACATGGAACTCATTAACTCTCTTCCGTATTTAGGAAAAAAAAAGTACGCACCTGAAACCAGCAGTGATTTAGTAGGATGCCAGTCAACACACTTCACATCCCCACCATGGCCTGCCTGAGTTCAAAGGATAAGAGAAAACTCTTAGGTTGGATATGCACCTACTGCACTCGTTTGTTGTCAAGAGTCTCAAGACCCAAGGGTGGTATATCAAAATACAATTTTTACAATAAACATTGATCAGCAAATGGTCAGAATAAAGATCACAGGTAATTCATAAAACGCAGCACCCCAATCAAATTCATAGAGGCAACATCAATCGGAGAAAAGCAGTGGGCTTCATAACTACAAATTCGAAGAGAAGATAATGGAACCAGCATACACGTGCGAAAAAATCACTGTAGCAAACCCTTATTTTTCCGGCACAAACCCACGGTCTGACACTGAATGAGAGAGGACACTGTGCCGGCCGGCGCCGCAACCCACACTATTGGCCGCCTATACCCCAACTCCATTCCCACCAGGATTCACATGGTCAACACGGAGTACAGACCAATCCCATCTACATCACAGACCAATCCCTCAACTCAGGAGAACCCCTGCTTCCAGCCACTCCCAGGTTCCGGTGGCCCAGACTCAGATGGCCACCGTGTTACACAAACTCCCCTTGGTGAAAGCATAGCCAGAGTCGCAGTTGCTGCACAAAGCCAATGCAAACCTTCGCGAAATTCGTGCAAGGAATGCATCCCACCGATTGCAACAACTCAGGGCAAAATCAAACTCATTCCACTTCACAAGCATGCCGAATTCATGGTTAAGGTCGGAGATGTTAGCTACACTATCAACATTTGGTACAGTGCTTGACCTGCACCTCCCGAAACACCCCGAGCCGGGAACAGGTATGGCTTAGTAAGGTTTCCGAAGCACATTGATTCATACCAGTTGCTTAATCGATGGAATGAAATCTAGGCTGGCTCCATGAAATTAGAGTTCAGCCTGAGTAGAGAGACCAAGTTAGCTGCAGCACATTTGGGTGTGAAGGAAAATCATAACTCGAGTAATCAATTGATTCCTGATGAGCCTAAACTCGATTTCACTCCTGATGAAGGAGCTGGGAGCTGGTTAAACTGCTGTATTATTGGCAATCCAAGACCAATGATAGATGTTAACTCTAATGAACACAATTCTGGCAGAATGCGGTTATGTATCAGTGAGTGCACTATGGTTGGATGGTGGAGAAATCCTCCTGAAAATACCTGATTGTGAGCAACAAACTAAGCTTCTGCAGGACTCCAACACACTGTCCCAATTGAGTATTCATGACACTAGGCCGTGGAGACTACTGGAGAGTAAGCCAGCAAGAAGCGTGCGGCTGAGAATCAAAGGAGTCCCATTCTAAATTTGGTCAAACAAGCTATTCACTGAACTAGCAGCAAAATTAGACGAATTGCTACAAATAGATCAGTGCACCAGCAACAAGAATGAACTGAGGTTCGGACGGTGCAGATCCTAACTACTTAAACTACCTGGATTAATACCAGCATCCTAGTCGAGACAACAAGGAGGAACTTTTTAGTGGCTATCCCAGAGGAGGGAGAGACGAGGCAACACACCCCTTGGAAGAGGAATAATTGGATGGCTGATAACTCATGGCCATCTTTATCAGATGCCAATCAGACCCAACAGAATCCTAACCCCAATGGCGGCAAAATGGTCTGTAAAGCATCAGACAAGCAACCTGACCCAGATCCTGACCCTGGATGGGAACTAGAAATGACAAGGAATCCCCTTCTCATGGGGTCAGCAGACTCGGAAGCTATTGATGGTTCTATGACTGACCGCCCAGCAGTAGCATCAGGATCCAGGGTGTCGAAAGTCCACCAGCTGTGAAAGCCTGCAGAACAACCTGATGCGGCCACACAGCCTGCAGAATGTCCTGCGGTTGCTGAGGAAGAAGTGTTCCCTGAGGAGTCCTGGTCATATCAAGAAATGGAGAACCGAACTAGAAATCTATATTTAACAGCTCATTGGCAGGAATGGCCTGATACTGAAGATATTGATGCTCCAATCCTGTCAGCGGCTGCAGAGCAGCATGAGGAAGATTACCAGCAGGTTGCTGCCCCTGAGACTGCGGAGCAGCATGAGGAAGATCAGCTACAAGTTGTTGTACTGCAGTATTGTCATAGGCCATAATTCGCCAGGAGGCACACCAGCAACAAGAGGCTGCTATAGAGCAATCTGTTGCAGAACCACAAGCTTAGGAAGATCAACCAGCTATTCGCCTGATGAGAGTGATTGTAGTTCAGGTCAGTATGAAGATCAAGAAACTGTGCCCCAACTGGGAAATCAGCTCATCCTGAAACACATGGCAGGGAAGCTAGACCCTATGGTCATCCCTTACACGCCCCCTGGGCCGCATGGGGAAATTAAGCTCAGACATATGACTCTAATACGGAAAAGATTTATGAGGTGACACCCCTTGAATGGAGAGTTTCACCACACTCGAGTTCAGACACTGATCCATCTTAGGATGAATTCAGAACATCAGACCTCCCAATAGCTGAGTATAAGGAGCGTCAGGAAGTGGTCCCGGCAATGATACTCAAGGCAAGGAAGGAGTCCAAATGGAAAAAACCAAGAAGAAAAAATACTCTCCCTTAAAACCACAATCTCCGTAAGTCTGTGCAATAGCAAATGTTACTCATAATACTACCCCAAGGCACCTACTAGGGGTGTCAATTCATATTAGAATCTCAATAGGCAACAACTGCCTAGTAGAGCCTGTATCCTGTAACTCTTTTTCAACATATATAAAATCTCATATTTGGTCACAAAAATACTACAAATTCAGTTGTTTTCTTTAGATTAATTTAGAGTGTAAATCATGAAAGGATATATTCTTATTTTTTTAATGGAAGGATATATTAAAATTATATGAATATATGTACTAGTAATCAGAATGAAAAGTTAGATAAATATCACTTTTCGGTAGCAAGGATAGAAGGTAAAAGGAGTTTCATAAGCAATCAGGCCATCAGAAAATAATGCAGTAGAAACCAGAATGTATTCTTGGCTGTCTGGTCAAAGTTCATCATGATAGAAGGGAAACGAAAATCACTGCTAAGTTAATGATGATAAATATATCTCCAACTATGAATAATTAAATCAATATTGCACAATAAAAAAGAACCAGTGACAAAAAAAAAGTTATTTCAGAAATGTGATCCGAGTCAAATAACTTCCACAAGAACGAAGATCAGAATTCATGATAGTTTGCAGAAGTAAATCAAGACATAAAAACAAATTGTTGGAATTGATTGGCACTCCGTATAATCATACACTTGCTTGGTTTAGGGTTTTGATTTTCTGTTAAAGAGGCTGCATGTTCTGAGAGGATCTACACCATTTACAGAAAAGACTACCGATAGCTTGATTATTTATTTCTAATACAGCCCAAATAGAGAGTTCCTCAATTTATTCTTTCTTGGAAAGCAAAAACGATTTAAGAATATCATTAGCAAATACAATTTGATCTAATTGAGAAAACATTGCCAAATAAATTTTAAAATTTTGAGAACATTACCAGATAATGAGCGCTCTTCTTGGCACCTTGCAAAGTCCCAAACCTTAACAGTAGTATCATCAGAACAAGAGCAGAACTTCAGATCTGTTCTACAGAAGCTGGTAATAAGGGAACGGTATTAGAACTTCAAATTATGAAATTATTACAGAAATATATTCTCAGGTAAAGAATTGAGACCTCTATCAATTGAATATAAAAAGGTGACAATCATTCCGAGCTTGGCCCAGACTAGAAAAAGTAATAAAAAAGATATAAAACTTCAAAGATAAAAGGGAAAACATTTAGAAAGCATCAGCAAATTCTCAAGAAACCGAAGGTATCATTGCATAATCAGGTTTAAGCATGATGATGCCACACCTTAAGCCACGAACCGACTCTTTATGTGCTAGTTTATTAGCTTTGACATTATTCATGTTAGGTAGCCAGTATCTGCATCGAGGAAAAATCGATTCATAACAAAATTCAAAAATAAAAAATAAAGATAAATATGAAGATATTTTCAGAACGTGAAATTACTTTATGGAGCCACCATCATCCCCAGTAACCATCCAGTTTTCATTATAACTCCATATCATAGATCTCACTGCTTTTTCGTGAGCCTACACATTAAGAAATAATCATATGGGCACTCTTCTAACCAAAGCAACAAGAAGTAACAATTGAACGGACGTACCTGTAGGATCATTTCAAAATTAAAAGATTGCCCATTCCACAGTGTGAATTCTCCACTTTGGGATCCAGTAATAAGGCGTCTCCCACTCGGTGTCCACTTTTATAAAATTGGATCACAAAAGAGATTAAATCAGAACGGAAATATCTTGTCTCCTCCGCATTCTAAAATTCAACAAACGAGACATGATTTAAATAGTGCAAAAAATGATAAATAGATGCAAAATAATACCCCTGATCATTAGAAGCAGCAGCTACTATTATAGCGACAATGTCGGTCATACTTTTTTTAGGTCATAGTCATACTTAGTGGGTGTTTGAAACCTCTTCTAAAATGCAGCTTTTGGCTTTTGGCAGTTGAAAAGTCAGTTTACAGTGTTTGCGAATTAAGCTTTTGCTGTTTGACTTTTGGCTTTT
>JAOYMZ010082540.1:0-11352 GCA_025802335.1 Pinguicula primuliflora
TTGCATAGAGATGAAAAGAGGGGGATAAGAGAAAGCAACCGGGAAGAGATTATCATTTAAGCGAGTTTATGAAAGTAATCAATTGATCGATTTGTCTCTTTGAAAAAGGAAATTTACATGCTACAGGCCATCCATGGGAGCTATGAGTAGATTAGATTGATTTTTATTGAATGAGAAATGGATTGGGACCAACAGATAGTGGTATCAGGAGGGTTCGCAGAGGGATCATTCTGATCATGTTCCTGTGTTGCTCATGGATAAGGCATCAATTAGGGACCCAAGACATGTAAGGTGCAAGATGAGTTTAGAATCATGGTGGAAAATGAGTGGAATCAGTTTTAATTCGAAGGGTACAAAGGATATATTCTGAAACAAAATACTAAACATGTAAGAGAGGCAATCAGAATTTGGAACAAGGAAAGGAATGGGCAGAATGTGGCAAAAATAAAAATGATTGAGGATATGTTGCGAAGGATGGAGGATGAAGTGGAGAGGGGAGGTTTGGGAGCCGTGAAACAAGGTGTACCAGACGCATTATGGGAGGAGCTATATAACCTGCAGAAAGAAAGGGAAAAATCCTGGTATCAAAAATCAAGAATGCATTGGATACAACAAGGGGATGCCAGCACTCGTTTTTTTCATGGGATAGTGAACACCAATAGAGTCCGAGACAAGATTAACGGGGTGTCAAATGGGGATACCTGGTTACAAGAACCTAAGGAGCTTAAAGAATGGTTCACATAAAATTTTGAGTTGAGATTTAAGGAAACAAACAAGAACAGACCGACGTTAAGTGGGGAGGGGATGAAGAAATTATCTAGAGCTCCATCTGATAGTCTGATTGTTAGCTGCAATGAAGGTGAGATCTTGGACGTGATTAGGGGTTGCGGGAGTAGTAAGAGTCCGGGAACAGATGGTCTAAATTTCAATTTCATCAAAAGCTTCTTTCCGCTGATGAAAAATGACATAATAAACATGGATTAAGAATTTTTCAAAAATGAAAGAATGGTGAGAGGTAGTAATGCATCCCACATCGTCTTGTTGGTAAAATAAGGGCCACCACAGAGGGTGCACAATTTCAGGCCTATCACATTGGTAAATAGTGCATACAAGATAGTGGCAAAAATTTTGTCCAAGAAGATTGGGGGAGTAATGGATGATACCATTTTGGAGAATCAGTCTGCATTCATAAGTATACAACTTATGAATGGTTTCTTGTACGCCAATAAAAAAGTTCAGGACATGAGAAGTACGGGGAAACAAACATTGATACTGAAAGTGGATTTTGAGAAGGTGTATGATACTGTTAATTGGAGATTCTTGGATAATATGGCAGAGTTGTTAAGTTGTCCTGTGAAATAGAGAAATGGGTCATGGAATGCTTAGCTTCAGCATCAAGTTCAGGATTGATAAATGGGAGTCCATCCAATGAATTCAAACCATAGAGGGGATTGAGACAGAGAGATTCACTGTCCCCTTTCTTATATTTGATAGTTGCACAAAGTTTATCGTGGCTGATGGATAAGGCTATGCAACAACATTTTATTGACCCAGTGGAGGTTGGAAGAAATAGGGTGAAAGTGTCACACCTACAATATGCTGATGATACAGTGTTCTTTGTGATGGGTAATTGGTTGAGTGTTAGGGGTTTAAAGGCATTACTGAGATGTTTCGAGGTCGTATCGGGTCTGAAAGTTAATTTTGAAAACAATGTATTGATTGAAATTAATATGGAGGAGGGAGTAACCAATGATATGGAAGATTATCTAAATTGTGCAGTGAGTGTGTTGCCTTTTGTTGACCTCGGATTCCCCATTGGGGCACGGGAATCATATGGAAGGATGTGAAGTCAAATGGTTGAAAGATTGAGAGAGAAAGTGGGGAGTTGGAGATACAAAAATCTATTGATGGGTGGTAGGCTCGTGCTTATTTGATCTGTGTTATCCTCTCTGCCTATCCATTATTTTTCCATATTCTTAGCTCCTAAGAAAGTGTTACACCAACTTGAATATATCTGTAGGAATTTTTTGTGGGGAGTGACAAATGAGGAAAAAAAAGTGGCATGGGTAGCATGGGATAAAATATGTCAACCCATAGATAAGGGGAATTGGGGAAACGTAGGTTTGAGGACATGAATAAGACATTATGGACTGCAAAGATACATTATGAAAGAGGGTGTTAAGATCTAAATATGGAAGGGGAGGTGAGTTGTATGTGGCCAATAGAGGGAACTTCATGGAAGGAGTGATAAGAGTAGTATGCAATTGTGGAGGGGAAGAGGGGTAGCTAAGTGTTCGGTGTGGTGGAAGAATATACAAAGGGTGGCTAGAGGAGAATGGATGAGGGAAATGTTAGAAATAAGAATGGGGGATGGGAAAGAGGTCAAATTTTGTGAAGACACATGGCGTAGAGGGAAGGTGTTAAAGTATGAGTTTGTGAGATTATGTATGTTAGATAGACGAAAAGAAAGTTGTGTTGCTGATCACAGTCAGTGGGTGGGAAATGACTGGAGATGGAGTTCTTGGTGAAGAAGAGAGTTGAGGGAGTGGGAAAAAATAGAGTAGAGAGGTTACATCACATACTTTTTGATGTTATTTTGCAGGATCAAAACTGTGACTCATGGCATTGCAAAGACTGCGGTTGTGGGCGTTACGAAGCACGTCTTGCCATAAGAAAGATAAATGATGCAGCCCCGGATCTGTATGATGAAGACTTAAAGAAATTATTGCAGAAAATATGGATTCCCTACATTCCCAAGAAGGTGACCTTATTTGGATGGAAGATGCTTCAGGATCACCTACCCATTCTATCAAATTTGAAGAAGAGACATATTATTGCTGCAGAAGTAAGTGATGTTTGCTCCAAATGTGATAGCATGGTAGAAAATGTACAACATGTGTTTGAAGAGTGTTCTTTTGCTATGGAGGTTTGTGTGAGATTTAAGAGTTTGAATTTAGAGAAGACACAAGAATTTTACGTGGTTCGGGAAGAATCCCTACTCCACGGCAAGATCAATGTGATCCTGCGTTTTTCTCTTCTTTTTCTGTATGTTTTCCTCTCATCACTGTATGTACATATATAGGGCTAGGGTTAATCCCCATGATCCCTAATTTACGATCCCTCAATCCCGACTTTTAAGGAAACTGCAGATAAGGTAAAGATTTAGACTTATCTTTATCTTATTTACATATTATCTAATTTATTCCTTTTTCTCACTCCCCCTCAAGCTAGGCGTGGGATGTTCAACACCTAACTTGCACAACACACTACTTAAGACCCGACCATTCATCGCCTTTGTTAAAATATCCGCCAACTGATCCTTATATCGTACGAATGGGAGAGTAACAATGTTAGCTTCTAGCTTTTCTTTAATGAAGTGACGATACACTTCTACATGCTTGGTCCGACCATGTTGCACCGGATTCTGTGCAATCTGAATGGCAGTCTATTATCACATTTCAACGGGCATGCCTGAGATGGCTCGAACCCTAACTCGGTCATCAGTTTCCTTATCCACAAAATTTTTGATACGCCCTGGGCCACTCCTCGAAATTCCGCCTCTGCACTTGACAGTGCCACCACTTTCTGTTTCTTGCTCTTCTAAGTGACAAGATTTCCACCCACCATAGTAAAGTAGCCGGCCGTTGACCTCCGATCCACAGGGTTACTTGCCCAATCAGCATCAGTATACGCCTCTAATTTTAGATGGTCATTTCTTCAATACATGACTCCAGTGTCAGGAGTTCCCTTAAGATACCTTACTATCCTCAGTGCAGCATCCATGTGGTCTTTTTGGGGGTTATGCATGAACTGACTCACCACCCTCACTGCATATGCTATATCTGGACGTGTATGGGACAAGTAGATCAACTTGCCCACCAGGTGCTGATATCGAGTGTCATTTGTTGTTTCTGCACCCTCCACAATCCTGAGTCCATGGTTACGAATAAGAGTCTCTGCTGGTTTGCTATTTGCCAATCCTGTCTCGACGAGCAGGTCCAAAATATACTTCCTCTGTGATAGATATATGCCCTGCTGAGATCTAGATACTTCAATTCCAAGGAAATACTTTAATCTACCCAAGTCTTTCATCTCGAACTCTCTGAATAGATTCCTTCTCAAGTTCTCAAGTTCTTCCATATCATCTACGGTATGACCATATCAACAACATATATAATCAGACATGTAATTCTTATACCGCGACGTTTCAAGAATAGTGTATGGTCGGAGTTGCTCTGAACATACCTATATTTCTTCATTGCCAATGTGAAGCATCCAAACCAAGCCCGGGGTGACTGTTTCAGACCATATAGAGATTTCTTCAACTTGCATACTTCATTTTTACCAAAACTATCCGAGAAACCTGGGGGGCCAACCATGTAGACTTTCTCATGAGCTCTCCATGTAGGAATGCGTTCTTAACATTAAACTGATGTAATGGCCAGTCAAGATTTGCAACTATAGAGAAGAGTATCTGAATGGTGTCCAGTTTTGCTACAAGCGAGAAAGTCTCGGAATAATCAATCCCATACGTCTGGGTGTAACCTTTTGCTACAAGTCTTATCTTATATCTCTCAATAGATCCATCAGCCCGTCTCTTAATCGTAAAGATCCATCTGCAGCCAATGGGTCTCTTTCCCTCCGGTAACTGACACTACTCCCACATCTTATTCTTTCTTAATGCATCCATCTCATCTTCCATAGCCCGCCACCACTCTAGTTTCATCATAGCTTCAGTTTCATTTCGTGGCACATCATCCGAATATGTTGCTACAGTGAACACCTTTGTGGATTTATAGAGACTCCCCCTGACCAGGTCAGCGATGGGATACCTCTGAGTCCTAGAGTCGTGAGTAGGTATGAATTTCCTCGGCTTTACACCCCTAGTGGTCCTGTGTCGGAGAGCATACTGGGGTGTGATCGGATCACGTCCTGCATCATAGTCAGTCACAGAATCCATAATATGCGAAAGCTCAGAGGATACCTGGATATATGTAGAAGAAGACAATTGAGGCGGTCCATCCGGAGGCAGCTATTTTATGTCAATATCGTGCTCCAGTGGTGGTCCACCTGACTCATAAGATGGGTCTGGTGTGTGAGTAGATGGAGGCGAGGATGTATGAGCTGGTGCATGAGGCACATGAGGCACATGAGATGCCGGAATGATAGGTGGATCTGGGCTGGGTGCGTGAGGCACATGAGTCGATCGTGGCACAAACATGGAATCGAGCCAATCCAGTGAGTCTGATACTCCAGACTTCTCCCCCTAACTCACTGGTTGGGAAGGTGGCTGGTAGTAGTACTCAGTCTCAACAAAGTTACAATCCAGGCTGATATGCATACGTTGAGTCCTTAGATTATAGCAGCAGTACCCCTTTTGGGTACTCTCATATCCTACGAAGATACACTTCTCGGTACAAGCGTCGAATTTTGAATGGTGGGCTTTGGGAATGTGAACATACACCGTACAACCAAATACACGGGGAGTCAGGGTCATGACTGGGGAAACAGCTGCATATTCAGATAAGGTTTGGATGGGAGTTCGAAACTTCAAAATCTGGGTAGGAAGGTGATTTGCCAAAAACACCGATGTAGCAACGACCTTTGGCCAAAAACCGGATGGGACACGGGATTCTAACATCAAGGCCCTAGTCATTTCAAGTAAAAATCGGTTCTTTCGTTCGGCTACCCCATTTTGTTGCGGAGAGTATGCACATGAAGTCTGGTGTACTATCCCATGTTCCGAGAAAAAACTTCCCATTTGGTGATTCACAAATTCACCCCCATTATCCGACCTAAGAGTTTGGATGTTGGTATGAAATTGGGTAGACACCATACGGTAAAATGGATAAATTTGTCATAGACCTCAGACTTATTTTTTACGAAATATACCCATGTCATACGGGTGCAGTCATCAATAAATTATAGAAAATATCGAATCCCTTGCCCCCAACCACAGGAGCCGGTCCCCAAACATCAGAATGAACTAGAGAAAACAATTTTAGAATACGGGAATGTTTTGAAACAAATGGTTGGATGTGGCTCTTCGCCAAAACACAAGTTTCACAAGGGAACGGAATACTAGAATACTGGGGAAATAAACGACGGAGATAAGAATGCGATGGATGTTCTAAACAACGGTGCCACGGCATACTTTGTGGATCAGGTGACTCACGAGTCAGGAGCGTCCGTCCCTCTTATGCGACTTCATCAACATAGTACAAGCCGCCTCATTCAATACCACGCCCAATGATCTCCTTCGAACGGTATCCTACAGAAGGCAGAAGTTCGGGTACATCAGCACAACACAATTCAATTCCCTAGAAATATGGCTTGTGGAAAGCAATTTGTATGATAAAGAGGGCACATATAAACTATTAGATAATCTCATCGACGGAGATATCTCAATTACTCCTGCACTTTTTACTGAGGCAAAATCCCCACTCACTGTTTGAACACATTTCTTCTGAGTTTTCTGAATTTTTGTAATATCGGAGAGGTCGTATGTCATAGTATTTGTGGCCCCACAATCGAAAATCCATTCTGACTTCTTTTTCGAGCTTGATTTTTGAACATAATGCACTTTTCCATTTTGCATTTTCCAGGCCGTGAACACACCTGCATTAACATTTAGTTTTCTGGGCCCGGCCTGCACCCTTTTCGGCCCAGTATCTGTGGTTGTTTTTCCAAACACATGTTTGGGCTGAGAATTTTTAATCTGTGGCCCAAATTTCATCCCTGTAGAAAGATTAGGAGACGACCCACTATATTCACGCAACTTGTATCCAGAAGCTTCATCGTTTTCATCACTTCTATACACATCAAAGCATCCTTCAGGAAAGTAACGAGCAGAATTGTGTGATGATGAAGGGCGTTTACCTGCGTCGGTCCCTTTGTTTATACTTGTGCCTTGGCTGGGCTCGTGAATCCAGGTTTCAATTGTTTCTATCCGGATCTTGTCCCTCTCATTCTGTCCGCAATCGAGATTCGTTGTTCCGACTTGTTCAGGGCCATTCGTCTCCAGTGGAGTCTGGCCGTTGTCTGAAATTGCAGCCCGACCGCCCCGTCGACCGAAATTGGCTCGTCCGCCTCTCCTGCTGCCGTAATTTGCTCATGGGTAACCTACTCTTTTGTAGCAATCTTTCTGCCAGTGTCCCAAAGTTTGACAATAGTCACAAAATAGACCTGAGCAGCGATTTCTGACCGATGTTCACTAGGTTCAGTCACAATTGGATGCGACATGCTGCTGCCCAAGTTAGGGTTCTGGTGGTTGTCTGCTCCAGGGCCATATATTGCCAGTCCTGTCCCAATATTTCCGAGAGATGCACTGTTCTGGTTGCAATAACTCCGCTGGATGATGATCTCCAGATCTGACAGCATGTTGCTTCACTTCGGACAGTAGTATAGGCTACATCCACAGTTGGTAGTGGTGACTCTTTCAAAACGTCTCTGATAATGGCCTCATATTCAGTGTTAAGTCCAACCAGAAATTTGAATAGCCGATGTTCGAATTGAAGCCATTTGTGTTTGTTGATATCATCAACACACTTCACTGGATTCGGCCTTCGTCGGTCTATCTCAGTCCATAGGGAATTAAGGAGTAAGTAGTACTCCTCTACTTGCAATGATCCTTGTACCAATCTGTCAGCGTTTGTTACCAGATCGAATATCTGGAGGGAGTCTTCTCCTGTGTTGAACGTTTTTGCAAGGATCTTCCACAATTCATATGAATTTGGATAATAGATAAACTGGTTTACCAGTTTCCGTTCAATTGATCGTGTGATCCAATTGAATACTTGGGTATCTTGCTGTCTCCAAGCCTTATATTCCAGGTCCGTCTTTGCTGGTTCCTTGGTGTCGCCGGTAATGAACTCCAGGCGACCCTTTCCGATAATTGCCATTTCCATCATCCGTGCCCATAGCACGTAGTTGCTGCTGTCTAATTTTAGGTCGATGATGACTGATGCATCGTCCTTCTCTGGTTTGGATGCGTCTTGCTGAGACTGTGATGAACCAGTCTGTTTTTCCATGTATTGGGCGAACCGTTGGGACACATACTTCTCGACTTCTGATGCGGGAATTGTGAGTTCCTTGGATATCTCCCCACCAGTCATAATGTTGTGACTTTGCTTGATTTTCTTTTAAACGGTAGATGAAGAAACGAGATCTGATCTCTGCTCCGATACCATGTGAGATTTAAGAGTTTGAATTTAGAGAAGACACAAGAATTTTACGTGGTTCGGAAAGAATCCCTACTCCACGGCAAGATCAATGTGATCCTGCATTTTTCTCTTCTTTTTCTGTATGGTTTCCTCTCATCACAGTATGTTCATATATAGGGCTAGAGTTAATCCCCATGATCCCTAATTTACGGCCCCTCAATCCCCACTTTTAAGAAAATTGCTGTCTTTACCTTATTTACATATTATCTTAATTTATTCCTTTTTAACAGTTTGGAGTTTGGACTTAAACTGGTTACAGGTGCCAAAGGATGGGAATGGATATTCTCTCTCTCATTTTGAATTATTGAAACCATGTGGTGTCAAGGGACATTTTGGGATGGCCATTTGGTTTGCTGTTATATGGGGGATTTGGTTGAACACAAATGCATCTCATTTTCCTGATGAGATAGTCACAACGAATAGGTTATTACAACAGGTGCAAGCGTTAACATGGAAATAGATTAATTGTAAACTGTGTGTTATGTAGTGCCACGAGAATATCATTCCAAGTTATATGGGTGGATTGGAAACATTCTGAAACAGAGCACTCTGTATTTTACCGGACAAAAAGGCAACAAGTTCTCTTGGTTCACAAAACAGAGTTACATAAAAGTTGGAACAAAATGAATCAGCAAAACAAGAATACAAAACATAACAACACAAATCAAATCAAACCAAACCACCACAAGTCCAAAATGCTCTTCTAGCTTCCTCCTGACCGAGACTATCAGTGAACTATTAATTAATTCGTGCCCCCAAGCACGCCCTTGAGCTTCTTAATCTGTGCCACGTCCAAGAAACTAGTCGCGGCGACCAACTCTGTCGGAAAATCATTCTTAAACAGGGCAAAGTCCAGGAGTTGAAGCCCAGGATTCTGCCCGCTGAAGCTAACAAACGCCAATGCAGGAATCCCGCCACCGTTGAGCTGGAAATGGAGTAATCCCTGAGGAAAAACCATAACATCCCCCTTGTACAACGTTTTGATGTACACCTTGTTCTCAAATGAAGATATGAAGCCAGCACATATTGTCCCCTGTATTACGACCAGAACTTCCGATGCTGCCGGATGTGTGTGAAGGGGAATGACGCCACCTTTCGCTAAGTCTAGACGGGCAATCGACACACCAAGTCCGTTCACGGCTGGGTACTGTGCATCAAATGCCGGAGTAACGGCGGCATTGATGATGTTGGTGGTATTTCCGGCGGCGGCGAGTAAGTGAGATACGAAGTCGTCGGCTGTGAGGTCCGCGGTTTTCTTGCAGGGGTATCCGGCTGGGCCTGCGGGTAAGGATAGGTCTGCAACGCAGAAGTCCTGAACAAGGGCATTGGAGGTTGCGAGGAGGAGGGATGAAAGGAAGAAGAACTGAAGAAGGTACATTATGACTTTTCTTACTTGGAACTCCTCTGTTTTCTGGGTTATGGAGTGGAATTGTTTGTAGGGGGTTTATATAGGGTGTTGTTAAGGATAACTGGTGATCAGATTTTGATTGGTTGTGGTTTCTCCATGACGCGTTTGGAGGGAATAGCCATGCAACGACGGATCCTTTGCATGTGCTGTTATTATTCATCTTGGGCCTTGGCTGCGCAAGATGACAGGCAACCAGTAACCACACTCTTTTACTGTACTCGATGGGGGTGTAAAAGGGTCCTCGTGGGCACCATTAACCGTAGAATAATGCTATTAATACATTTTTCTTTGATACCATCACTAAACACACATGTGCAATCATTATAATAATGTGTGAAAAAGAAAAAAAATGGGAAAAAATGTGACATGGATGGTGCCAAATGTGTGTGTTTAGTGATAGTGTCAATAAAATGCCCTAAACCCTAGCATCACTCCCGTATTAAATGTACATGATCGATTACTAATTGGTATGAAGTACCTTAAAAACCGGTACTAGACCGGATATTAAAAAAATATATAATTTAAAATATTTTTTAATTTTTTCAATAATGTATTGATACCGACTAGTACTGGTACCGGCTCGGCCCGTACCCGTATTGGTATCAAAACTCGGTACCGACTAGGGGTCGATACTGGTACCGTCCTAGGCCGGACTGGTACCGACCGACTGGTTGGACACGTATAGCAAAGCGGTGAAGTTGATGGGAGATGGTTGAAATGATGTACTGGATTAGTACCAGTACTTTTTGGGCCCGATATCGATGCCAAAACTCGGTACCGGCTAGGGGTCGGTACCGGAACCATCCTAGGCCGGACTAATACCGACCGACCGGTTGGATGCCCCTAAGTACAGTAAAGAGGTGAAGTTGAAGGGAGATGGTTTAAACGATGTAACACAATTTAAATTAGATATTTCAAATACATTTTTGATACATATAATCATATTATTGTATATATCATCAGGCCTGACTAAATGTTAAAAATAACACCCAAGTGTTATCTAATAACCTCCTGAACGTGGCAGAAGTATGTTGAAGTGTGATATAGAATGTGTGTTATATCAGTACTCATACTTCCAATGTCCAATTAATAACCCATTCATCATTCACCATTTACCTATACTAGTGGAAATTGATGAGAAAATAAGTTATTTACACGCGTATTAACACCTCAAATTCAATGTTCACGCTCATTATTATTGTAATCCTATTAATTTTAATTAGATATAACTCGTGGCTAAAGCGACTGTTTGTGTTACATAGCTAAAATACCTACCACAATATGGAGGAAACTCCTGAATTCAGAAGTAGAAGGAAATCGAACAATCGTCGGCCTTTCATCTCTCATCTTTCGACAATTTTTCTTCAAAATGTATCTTCTCGCAAGGGTTAGAGATTTTGAGTGAAGGGAGTGATGCATGAATATAAATTTGGGAGAAGATAAGAGAATCCCATAAGAAAAGAAGAGCGGATTTCACTTAATATAATTAACTTAATTAAATTAGGAGATAAATGTAAAAATACTAATTCACTTAATACATTGCAAGTATAATTGAAATTGTGTTTTAGGTTCTATCTTAATATGTAGATGGGTTGATCCACTTTGTATATATAAAAATTCTATGATTTATGAAAGAATTACCCCTGACTCAAATTATTTCTTACCCTCATATCTAAATTAGAGAAAAAAATCCTCCATCCTAACCTAGTCTTGCTGTTGCTC
>JAOYMZ010082551.1:0-11350 GCA_025802335.1 Pinguicula primuliflora
CTTAGGTGGGTAGTGGGCTTTAGGTTAAATTAATTAAACGGATTAATTGATATAACTAATATATAAGCCCAACATATGGTAATAATGGAACTAGTGGTTTGTATGATAATAATCCCTATTATGTTGTCTATGGTAACACTTCCTATGGTGATTTCAATGATTTCTCTAATTGGACTGGTGGTTTCTCTAATTGGACAAGTGGTTTCGCTAATTGGACTAGTGGTTTCGCTAATTGGACTAGTGGTTTTTTAAATCCCTATGGTGGTTTCCGAAACACAACTATGCAGCTTGCAAATCAAACCATTCATTCTATGATGGGTTGGGTATATGACCTTGTTGGATACACCCCTGTTGATAATCTACCACCAGTGGCTGCACTCGCTCCACTCAATGCATCACCAGCTTGATTTTGTTGTACCGATGATGTCCTCTTCATATCAATATGATGAGTTTGGGTGAAGTTCTATGTATTTACTTTTAAGGGGCATATGATCTCTTATATGTATCAAATTACTGTTATACTTAGTATATGAATAAGAAGAGGACGTTTGTATTTTTATCTAAGTTTTGTTGGAATGTCGCACATTTAATTTACACATAAATATTAACCAATTTAAATAGGAATGTGGTGATATAACCTATCATATTGGTTCAAGGTTTTAATGAGAGTGACACACTATCTTCCATTTTTCCTAATAAGTTGGCACACACATGTGCACCTGCGCACACGAGGCCTGAGTCCGGATTCGGATCGAGTCCATTTTCTAACATTGTATCAGAGCGGGCGATCTATGATCCGAGAGTGTTACCGAGGAAAGTTGCGAGTATTGGCCCCATGGGAGGTTTGACCCAATTTGGCATTATTTCAGGAAGCCTCAATGATTGTTTTCGATGTCCTCGTAATTTTTTTGGGGAAATCTCGAGTATTGATCCCATAATGAAAATTGGCCCAATTGGGTATTATCCGCATGGTAGTTCAAGTCTCAACATGGTTTACCTAGTTAGAATTGAGGGAGACCGTTGGAATGTCCCCCACTGTATTCAAACATAAATATCAACTAAGATAATTAGAAATGTGGTGGTACAAATCTATCATTTTGGCCCAAGGTTTAAAGAGAGTAACACACATTTTCTTAATAAATTTATACACACACGTGCACGTGGTCACATGAGGCCCAAGTCCAAATTAGGACTGAGTCTATTTTCTAACCGTGGGAAGCAATGTATGTCATCGAAAAGTACCACTTCAATTTTTCAATTAGTTAAATGAGAGGAATACTTTCTGCTACAACTTGAACTCATACATATAAGTCATGAGTTTAACTAATTGTTACCAGATCAAGTCAATAGATACCTCGATATATAAATCCGCAAGTGACGAAATTTGATAACATGGTCTATTTTTCTCTTTAAAATAATACATTAATATATTTAATGATAAAATTAAGTATGCTATGTGTACTTAATTTTTTATGCAAAATTAAGTATATAATAAAAAACAATCTTTTAGTTAAACACATTTTATGTCACACTTAATTTAATACAAAAAAATTAATTAAACGTATCATTTTTTGTGATAAAATTTGAAATCCAGTGAAATCAAATACCTTGATTAATAAAGTAGGAAAAAAAAAGTGACCCAAAAAGTCCTCCACCCACCTCTGAATTCCAGGTTTTTCAGTTTACTTGGAGACTCTCTTGTCTATGCGGAGGCTCCACTGAACGAGGTATCCCACTACCATCTTCTCATGTTTCCTCGTTTCCGCATTAAATTCATACAATATATGATGTGTTATCGAAGACGTTTATGCGATAGGTTGGTTGACTTTTAGGGTGATAGAGTTCTGAAAATTTGTTTCAGTATTTGACGATTGCTGTTGTCAGATTTTCAAAAGTCAAAATCATTTTTATGGGTGTATTTTTACCTGATTTGTTCTGATGCTTCCTATTTATGGAAATTTTATTTCTGGGTGAGAAAATTCATTCTGCCCATTTCGTTTTCCTCGCGTAATTATGTGGATTACTTTGTATGGTATGTTGTTTATAAATTTAGAATGAAGATTGGATTGCAAGATAAGATCTTGTGTGGCTCAGTGAAGCAATTGGTGTGATATGCTGTCATCTGGAGGAGAGGATGAGAAATCATGTGACACAATTAAAGCAAAATTTAGTTTGATATCTGCAGAGGGGATTTAATTTTATGGGTCTATCTGTGACTCTGTTAAATGTAGTGTGTGGATTATTAATCTTGATGAAAGTTATGGCTATTATGTTTATAAGTATGCATCATAAGAAGTCCCTGAACTGATTGGTGATTATATATATATATCTTGTAAACTGTCATGCTCTTGATCTTAAAGATTATAGTATCTGTAACAGTATAAATATCGATTTCAGGCTGCTTGATTTGTACATGCTATATGTCTGGAGATAAGAAGGAACTTGCTCCATTTCTTGTGAAGATTTAAGTTTGAGCATCTATTTATAGCGACGGATGGAGCAAACTAATTGCTAAACGTATGGATGATATTGTGGTATATACTAAATGGGATAACATTTTATGCCCCATATGTTTGGACTTTCCCCACAACTGTGTTCTCCTCCAGTGCTCATCATATGGAACAGGATGCCGGCCTTTTGTATGTGACACAAATCATTTACAATCCAATTGTTTGGACCGTTTCAAAGAAGCAAATGGAATGTCCTCTGGTTCACAATCACCAAGCTCTACTTCGAGTCTACAACTCTTGGATTCAGCGTCTGGTGGTACACCGTCTTGCCCCTTGTGCCGCGGAGAAGTTACCGGATGGATAGTTGCTGATAATGCTCGAAGGCATTTGGATGTGAAGAATCGTTTTTGTGAAGAGGAAAAGTGTATCTTTTCAGGTACCTATTCTGAGCTTCATGAGCATGCACAGGTAGAGCATCCTCATGCTTGCCCTTCAAAAATTGATCCCGCCCGGCAGCTGGATTGGGATAATTTCCAGCAATCCTCTGAAATCATAGATGTTTTAAGCACCATACATTCAGAAGTACCGCATGGGGTTGTTTTAGGCGATTATGTGATTGAGTATGGGGGTGACAACTCTGGAGAAGATATAGATAACATGCGTGATCGGGTAGGAAACTGGTGGACATCTTGCATCTTGTATAAGGTGCTTAAAACATTCAGAAGATCAAGAAACAGAAGAAGGCCAAGGGTCAGCAATACCGCAAGAGGAAACCGCCATTTGACTTATGATTCTTCCAACTCGGATGATGGTTCTGTATCATCTTTGGGACATATAGACTATATTGCTGACGTCGATGGGGGCGCTAGGCTTGCCAGGGAATTGCTAACTGGAAGAGCTGGCTATCAAAAGTGAGTTTCTCGTGTGTATAACCATAGTATACCCCTCATGAGATACTGTGCGGATTTTATGATTTTTTTTGGTAATTAAATTTATGATTTATTAGTTTCGTGGGGGTTCCATTGGCACCTTAAATTAAATATTCATATGTAATTCCGGCAACTGGCACTGTGTTGTCAAAATTGACTATACTGATAAAGATCTCATATACAAGATACTAAAAGACCCATGTTCTGTTGGTATTATGACGATTTTGTTGAATGTAATTTTGTTGCACCTTTTTCCATTGGGGGTAAGTATTCCTTAATTATGGTTTAGAAAATTTCGCAGACGAAATCACCGGAATCCTGTCATGAGTTTTTTGATCTGTGTATGAGCTCTCTATTGATATAGTCAATTTCGACAGCGAGTAGTGGTAGTAGCCGGGATTATAAATGATTGGTTAATTTGATATATAGTAAGATGTCAACGGAACCGTTTCTATTAGTTATTACCACATTGCTTTTTTTTTTCTTTCAACAATAAATGAAACAACATGAAAGACTTTTAGTTACTCACATTCTCTGGTCCATTTTCTATAAGCCTTCAAAACGTTATATGGATGACTTAAAATGAGATGGCAAGGCCTCTTGTTAATAATCTTAGTAGATACTGTTTTGTGTAATCTGTCATGTATTTGCTCTATCTCATGGTGTATTGTTTCAATCATAGCTTGAATGCTCCTTTCGACCGAATAAACTATAAAGCATAAAACTATTGTTGGATCTGTGATCACCATGTTTAGTTTTCTTCTTTTCCCTAACCTGATGATACTTTGCCTCACAGCAATCAGAGTCGTCCCTCTCGTTTCTTCGATAACTAGGTAAGATGTTTCCATCACGCTATGCCTTCTTCCCCATACGGCTTTTCTTTCGCTCTTGCGGACATCAATGTAGATCAGTGCATCAATCTGCACCCATATCAGGCTAACATCTTCTGTGTAACAGATTATCTATCCTCACTGACCCCTGAGGAAATGAAAAAGAAGAAGCTCGTGGGACGTGGCTGGTTTGGGAAATGGAAGCTATGTGTAGAAAATCTTGTATTGGCAACATTGTTTTTATCTTGCGTTCCTTTCTAGTTGTTTCTTTGTTTTTCTTCAGGTATTTCAGGGTCATTTGATATTTTCTGTTTGGCTGTTCAATGGTGCTATGAGTACTATGAGCAGACCAAAGTTTAAACCGAATGGAGGCAAAATGACTAAACTAGCCCTTCCACACAGAAACACACTCGAGGCAGGGATAATTTCGTCATTTCACCTCCATTCGGTCTATATTTTCGGTTTGCTGGTAGTACACACAGCATTTCTCATATTTATTTTGGTTCTATTGTGAATATTGTTCTCAAATCTCAAGCGACTGCTTTTGCTTGACAGATACATTTTACTGTAAATGGTTTCTATTTTCTTGCATTACCAAAGGTATATCAAGAATACACAAGAAAAGCACTTAGAATTGTTGATTTATATTTTATAGTCAGAGATGGCTTTAAACCAATAGTTAATTATCTAATGAATCTTTATGGGTTATGATTCAGTTGTCGGTAATTTTTACAACTCTACATGATATTTAATTATATAAAAAGGGTTTAGAAATCATAGGTGATAATAAAATAGTATTGTTAAATCATAGAGTTTCTTGTAATTGGTGTTCAATTATGACATCAAACAATGACTAAATTGTATTTATCTAACACTAGTGTTTAGAGCTTGACTTTAGATTGAAAGATATAATAAAGTGAAGCAACTAATCATAGTTGTTGAATTATGAAGTGTGGAGATAATGTCTAGCCTAGTAAGAGCTCCGACACATAATGGGACCATATAAATCTTACACATTACTATATAAAGGTCTATTTTCAAGAATTTGGACCTTTAAAAAAATGGCAATTTTCTTTTCCTATAATGGAGGCCAAAGTCATGCTGAAATTCGAATTCTGAACCTCACACACCCGGACATCTAATTGTTCTTTGCTCTCAATTATTTCAGGTACAAATTTATCTTAAACTATGAGGTGACTTCATATATTTTGTTAGAGTGTTTGACGGACCTTTAGCGCATAGGTTACTCAAGCATCTGCCCAATTTCCGCGGTCGCCCAGGACCCTTGGTGGCTGCATACATACACCTGGACAAGTGCCCGTCCAAATCAATTTCTCGAACACTATTTTTTTATTGTTATCCAACTATTGAACAAGCTTCATAATGAGAGTGGGAGCCAAGGCAAGAGACACATTCCAAATGTAGGTTAGGATTAATGGCACAAGAAATATATGCTCACTAACTCTGTCAGGTTTTACTAGTAGTTTATGATCTTTTGTATGTTCACTGAATTGTTGTATTTACAAAGATGAAACAGAGCATGGAGTAGAGTCATCACAAGGAAGACAAGAGCTGGACCATTGCACCTGATAGTTCAAAGTTGTTTAAGCCCTCTAAAGAAAAGTTCAAATCCTGATACTTCCTTCACCCTACTGATAAAATGGACTAAGCAGATAGAGGTTGAGCTGCAGTAGACCTGCAAATGGGACACCAGTTTTTCATCATCATCCACTGGTTTATGCATGTAGCATGATACTCATGTCCGCAGCCGGCCAGTCTCCCGATCTCATCACCAGTGACATACTCCTCCTGCACAAACAGGCGTTTTTCAGTCCGAGCACGAACATACACATACATATAAAGACGGATGTTACGTAGGCTAATTATTGTGAAAGTTGTGTAGCTCGGTTCGAGAAGGCATCTCCTAGGCACTGGGCTGTCACCCTCTGCCCTACCCGAATGCTGCCTAAGCGGGCACCTAGGCACCGACCGGAACCACCCAACACTTTTTTCGAACACTGTTGTGTAGTAAGATCCCAAAGACTATGTTCCTCTACTGGTATTATAGAGTCTTGTATCCTTCTCTTGTAGCTTTTCAGGAACCATAATTTTTTTAGCTTGGCATTAAAATCGAGGCAGCTAAACTCAAATTCAGTCTGTATGAGCATAGTTGATGAAAACAATTAACCTGACAGATACAGCATCTCATTTCATCTGCCTCTTCTCTCCTTCCCGTCACTTTTGATGAGGTTTTCTGATATTTGTCAATCTCGATGCACGTAAGCAGTTGCTCTTCAGAGAGTGCGGTGCTCACTGTACCTATGTTCTCGCCTAGATCTAATAACTCCTGCAAAGTGGAAAGGATGAGAATGTAAGAGAACTGCACTAGAAGGTATTAAGGATAAATAAGACAGAGATGGATGCACTAGAAAAAAGGGTGTAACATTATGAGGTTACTCTTACATTCTTTTAAAGTATGGCTAAAAGAAAAGAACAGCAAAACCAACCTCATATGACATATCATCAATATCCATTCTCATCTCCCAGTACTGGTCGTAGATATTGAGTAAACGGTTCTCCAATACACATAACTCCTGAGGATAAAAAAATTTGAAACAATTATATAGAATTATAACTTCTGTGAGAAATATGGACTAGGCCATCTCGAGTACCTCCTGTCTCAGTTGCATATCATGTTCCATCTTTTCAACTGCTAATTGCAACTGCAGACAGACATTTGTGTGAATACCGCTTTGGATAAAATTCGAGATCGACATAGACAAGATAAGAATCAAGATAGAAAATTCAAGTAGCCAAAAACACAACATTCGGCAACAAGATGACTTAATTTTGATGATTGACAGCAAGTACCTCAGCAACACTGTGCACATTTGTCATTTGTTGACCATTAATATTTCTTGGTATAAGGCAAGGTCTACCAGGGAGCGGCGAAACAGTACTGGATTGACTGTCTGCAATGCTACGGGAACACTGCTTCAAAGAACTTGTCCGTGCAGAACCTATACGTCTTTCAGAACCAGGAACTCTAGAAGAAGAACTGCTTCTTCCATGATGGAAGTTTGTTGGCTTACTTGTCCTGACAGATGAAGTGACATTGCTATTGTTTTGAGATGAAACTTTCTTCTTCAAAGTGGAGACATTTTTCTGAACTGATGCTGCATCATTTGACCGTCTCATTCTACGATCTGAAACACTTTCCCCTTCCTGGATCCTCTTCATCGCAGTATTTCTCCCATTTTCTGCCATGGCAGCCTCTCTCGACTTGTTCACTGATGTGGAAGGATTTTTACTTGAACTCCAACTTGGTGAAGACACAAGTTTGTGAGCCCCTGATGGATCAAGTGCCAACTCAGAAGACGACTCTCTTCTGCTACCAAGATTAGACCTTCTTGATTTGGTCATCAAAGAATTACTTGCAAGAGAATTTGAAGCCACTTCATTCCCACTTGGCGGGTCCAAAGTAGGTCTAGAGCACATCGCTTTGTTCGATCTTCCAAACTTCACATTCTGACTGTGACTGCCATCTCTAATCCTTCCATTGCATCCTAAGCGGTTGCAGAACCGAGCATTATGATCCGAGTCATTACTAGGTTCCTTAGTAATACTTTTGCCTGCTTGTTTGGTTGTAAGCCTTCTGCCGCCGCGTAAATCCATTGCATTGATTGCCTGTTCCTGCTTCAAAACAACAATAACCGACTTTGTCATGGACTTAAATTGTCATTCTATAGAAAATCTCGTTACTATGGCTTAATCCAGTATCGATACAAGAAAAAGGACATTAGAAACTGACAGTATGCAAATGCATATGGAGTTACAGAAAAAATGTCATTGTTTTTTTAGAAATTTATGAAAATTCAAACGAAGACAGAAACATGGCAAAATTCAGATGGAAAAGTAGTAACCTTTCACGCAGAATCTACTCCAACTAATCAAAAAGAAAAGGAGCTATTCTAGTATAATCTTTAACTATCAGCAGGATCTTCAACATTTGAAGACATAAAAAGGGGAATGGTAGAAGGTCCATATAACCAAAGAGCAACAAGCACACGTGTCATTAACTAAGCCGCCATGAATTCAAGCAAAGATGAGATTGCAAACTCTCTATAAAGAATAAAGTTATTAAGATAATACAGGGGGCAGTAGCTTTTAACTTGAACACGGAATCTAGAATCAAAAGAGTGCAATGCATGGTGCAAGAAAGCATGATACTTTAAACCAAGAAAACAAAAACTTCCAAATTTAAAAAAAAAAGCAAACTGAAGACAGAACAGAGACAATCCCAAAATCAAAAATCCATATCATACATCAACCCAGAGAACAAGACTGAAAAAATCAAATACCGATTACCAAAGAAAGCCAATCCAATAAACCAAAGTCCATCCCCAAACCCATTCAACAAAGAACAACACTTCACCCCATCACAAATTCGAAAACCCACCTTGAACACTATTACGGGATTACGAGGGAAGAAACATGTTATAAAAATCCACGAGAGAAAGGAGCCTTACGTTTTGATAAAGCGAAAGAAATAGATGATCACGACGCATAATTCCGTCCCCGCATAGAAAGTGGAACTACCATTATTATTCTAAAATTATAGTTTCGATAATTGAATGATGATAAGAGTTCCGAGGTTGATGGGAGGCGGAATTGTAGGCAGATGAAGAGAAGTTTTATCAGCGATCACGATCAGCCGTGAAAACAAGAATATATCAAATTTTGAATTTTGAAACGCAAGAAAATATTGTGGACCCCACATGGTTTTGCCGTTTCTGTTGACGTCATCGTCATGGTCCCGGCCTGGCCTCCTAAAGTTTGTGAACCGATAGGAGTAGCCCAATAAGCCAATATATGTTTTTTCACCTTCCGGCATTGGGCCGTGGGCGGTGTCATCGGGTAGGCCAAGTGTTTGAGTAGAAAATGAGGAACAGCAAGATGGGTAGGTTCAATTTTTATAATATAATATTTTAAATCAAAAATTAAATAAACAAATAAAAGTATAACATTTTTCAAACTAATGACAATTGACAACTTACCAATCATTTTCACAATGCTAATAAAGCAATACATGTTTTTTGCCCATTCTTGTGTTATTAACATAATTTATGCATAAGCTGATGGCTATTTGTAACCTTGTTCTCCAATTCAAGGGAGTCATAGAAGAATATGAAGAAAAGTTCTGTAAGTTTTATTTACACGAAAGCATCCATTTACTCAACATATAAAATGTTATGCAAGTTCTATTTGTACCCTTGTTCTCCAAAGCATTTGCGTAAGAAATCAAGATGTTTTTAAACTAAAAAATAGACTAAGTTTGACAGCAAAAATCCAACAGAATGGAACTCAACAATGCAGCACTCAACCAAGACGTGTTCTATTTGGTTCAGATAAGAGATATATAAATTTTAACAATGCGTCTCAATATTTGAATTAATCAAACGTAAATCAACTAAGACATGTTCTATTTAATTCAGAGCAGAGATGTATACAACTTATGAAGATAAGACCAAAATATCTCTCTTAAACACCATAGAACTCAAAAGGCACCTCTGTTTCGGGACAAAAAGGGCTATTATACGATAAGGCTTGTAATACCAAACACCATTTTTTTCAAAACGACCCAACTGTCCAATTCTCATATTGAAGTTGCAAAATGCTGACCATAAGGATAATTTTGGAAAAGGAAGAGACTATAGAATCAGTATGATTTGGGAAAGCTTCGTATGCCTAAAAGTTAAGGATAGCTAGATCCTGCACACTGCATAGCTAAGGGAAGGTGCAGGAGAGTGTGGAAAGTGAGAACTTTTCACTTAAGTCTGCAAATAGACAAATTTGATATAAGACATAACACAAGACTGCCAGCTTTGATGGTATTCGATCAATAGAATATGACAAAGCTACTCTGCATATCGAACTGGACAAAGCGAGAACAAATTATTAACAAAGTTATAAGCACATCAGCCTATGCGGTAAAAGGGAACGAATTCATTAGATCTAAATGAACAAACAACAATGTGAAGCTTGTTAAAATATTTTATCAATTCGAAGCAGCAATCCAAGCTATTGAACTTGAAGTTGATGATGCGCAGCATAAAATCGCTTGCTAATAGCAGAATTGACGAATGCAACTATAGATGAAACAGGATTCGAATCAAGAAGAATTCTTAAATGCGTATAAACTTTTAGTTTCAATCGAAATCTATATGCATCCAATCCAAGTACCTCAATCGAGGAACGCATCATGAAACAACAGATCAATGAACAATAAACGAACTCATCACCCAACGAAACCAAAATCCAGAGAGAAAATCTTCCATAATAACCAATGCAACAAAATAAAAACAAAACCAGAATGAGAAGGGAGTGGAAACGCGTACGTGAAACTCCATAGTCCAGGGCGCGAGTCTTCAAAGTTCAAACGAAGAGGTGAAGAGAGATTGAAAACTGCTGGTGACGAGGTCAGGCGTGGAAAGAATGGAACGAACCGGCTGGGCGATTTTTTTTATTTTTTGGGACCCAAAATCGGTTCCGGCCTGGGTCCGTTCTGGGGGTAGGCTAACCGACTTATTTTTTCCGATCAATAGAATTGATTTTTCAATTAGCTCAATTTTTTATTGTTACATGCCAAAAAAAAAACATGCCGGATTGGTCTATTTAGAAAATGAATCGAATGAATCTCGCACCAAAAATATGATATGATACTAGAAATCAAATTATTTATTTCATTTTGGTTTAATATCGTGTTTTCCTAAAGGGATGAGTTTGAGGAAGGTTTTCGAGAAAAGTAATGCTACTCATACACACTTATTTGACACTATTTATTGATATTGTAATGTGACAACCATCACAACCACAAGTTTTATTATTGGGCAATGCTACTTGTACACACTTTATTGACATCATTTGTAGACATTGTGACATGACAACAATCACAACCAGATGTTTTATTATTTATATTTGTTTATTTTATTTTAATTGTGGTTATTATGATTGTCACATCACAATAGGGTTGCAAACAGATCGGATCGGATCGGATTCGGATATTTTTTCGGATTTTTTCGGATTCGGATTTTGAAAAACAATAACCATAACCAATCCATTTAAAATCGGATAATTTTAA
>JAOYMZ010082562.1:0-11349 GCA_025802335.1 Pinguicula primuliflora
AACAACGTAAAGGTATATTCGTTGTACTCGTTACTATTAGATTCGTTCTACGTCAATTCATTATTGACCTACAGTTGCTTATTAATGTCTTCTGTGATTAGCTTGAGAATATCTCTCAGGATGTCTTGACAATCTTCGTTAGGTTCTTAAGTTGTTTTTGGAAGTTTCAAGGAGTGATGAGATTTCTTGTGCTGAGATTGTTTTGTCATTTTCATTTTTTAGAGTTAGCCTCCTATTTCGTAGTCTGCGGATTTTAGTAGTCTCATGAAAGAACTTGGTATTTTTATCACCCTCTTTTAACCATTTAATGCAGGATTTTTCTTTCCAAAATATTTACTCTGATATTAAGGTTATGTTTGCAAGTTCTACTACTGAAAAGTCAAAGAAATTTATAAAGTGTTTGCAGTGAGGTTTTTACTGTAACAAAAGTTAAAAGAAAAATAGTATGACAAACTGAGTATAAAACAGGATTTTTTTGGATATTTTGTTATTATTTATTTGTTTATATTGACAGAATTATCTTAAAAGTGAATTTTAAAATAATTACAAGATTGTCACCGCCTTCAGCCTCCCAGAAGCAACTCTAAAGGAGTTTTTGACTTTTGGACTTTTGGAGACTTTTCCACCACCAGCCCACCGTCAAAAGACAAAATCACAAACAGTGTAAAAATGACTCCTACGATTTAAAAGCCAAAAGTAATTTTTCAGTAGAACTTGCATACATAGCTTAAATGTTGAGTGTGTTGAGTTTGAGAAATATTTAGTTTTGCTCAATCTTGTCTAATCCTTAGTTCTCGTATAATATTTCTAGTTCCAAAATACGATCTTCAGCCTGTTTTTTGAGCTGGAAAATATTGCCAAAAATTGTTTTATTCCAGGTTCTCAGTTCTTTTCTTAATCTTCTGAGTTTGTGGTTAAAACTTTGCATAGCTGATAATTTTGGAGTAGGTTGATTCCAAGAAATTAATACAGTGGTTTGGAAGCTAGGATGTGAGATCCAGAACTGATGAAATTATAATCTTGAGGGAATTCTTTCATATTTAACTCTAAATTCAACCAACAAAAGGGAGTGGTCAGACTGGCCCCTATGTAAGTGAGACACCTAAACAGAAGGCCCATGCTCTAACCATGTTTCCGATATGAGAATTCTATCTAGCCACATAAGAAAAAAAAATCTAGCCACATAAGGGATTCTATTTTTGATGTTTGGTTATTGCTCCAAGTGAAAAATAAATTACTCCAAGTGTATTTACTACCCAAATACCCAACATTAGTAAGATTGCAGTCAATTATTGTATTTATGAAGTTAGAGACTGAGCCTAAACTAACTGGATGGCCAGTACATGAGATTTCAGCCTTCTAGATTATCCAAATATGACCTAAGGAGTTAATGATACCAACCTGGAAAAAGGAGATACCAAATGGATATAAATGGTCTACTCTTTGATACTGTTTGGCTGCAAGAGGTGGAGGAGGTCAAAGAAGGATTAAGATATTACTTTCAAAGTCAATTTGTGCAGACTAAACCGAGGAAACCCAGACTGATGCCAAATCCAGAAAACAGAGTTACTGACGAGCAGAATGAATTTCTAGTGACCATATTTACTAAGGCCGAAGTAAAAGCTGTTGTTTGGAGTTGGAATGGCAGCAGAAGTCTATGCCCTGATGGGCTGAACTTCCACTTTATTCAACACTTCTGGGAGTCGATTAAAGCTGATTTCCTAAACTTCCTTATTGAGTTCTATGAAACAAAGAAGATAGCAAAAGGATTAAACGCATCCTTCATCATATTGGTATCTAAGGTTGATAGACCTACATCTCCTGAACATTTCAGACCTATATTCCTGATTAACTGTGCATATAAAATCCGTGCAAAAATTCTGGCAGCCAGGATAAAAACAGTTCTGCCTAGTCTCATTTCTAAGAGACCGACTGGTTTTCTTAAAGGCAGAAATATCACTGATGGTGTGGTCTGTGCAAATGAAGTTATTCATATGGCTAAAAAAACAGGAAGGAGGCTAGCTATGGTGAAAATTGATTTACAAAAGGCTTTTAATTCGGTGGACTGAGACTTCCAGATAGATATAATGGAAAAAATGGGCTTCTCTGCTCAGTTCCTAATGTTGATCAGAGAATGTATCTCTAGCACCTCTATCTCAGTTTTAGTAATGGCAATCTCAGAGAGGCTTCAGACAAGGGGACCCCTGTCTCCTTTCTTATTTCTTATTGCTGCTGAGGCACTGGAGTGGATATTAAATGCAGCTGAAAGAGTGAACAGATATAAAGGATTCTCAATGGGAGAAATCACCTTGAGACAACCACAATACGTTGATGATACTCTATTTTTCAGCGATGACACCCTATCTGACATTAAGGATGTGAAGATGGCCTTGACATGTTTAGAACTGGTCAGTGGTGAAAGTCAACTATCAAAAAACCAGTGTGTATGGCATAAATATTCCTCAAAGCAAACTGGCTGATTTTTCTAATGCACTGAGCTGCGGTACTGATACTATATCCTTTCAGTACCTTTGTCTCCCTGTTGGGGAAGATATCACCAGGTGTAAGCTATGGAAGTCTACTCCAGACAAAATGGAAAAGAGACTGTCCACTTAGGACCTCCACTATTTGTCTTTTGGAGGAAGAATGATCCTCTTGAAAGCAGTGATTACTAGCATTCCGGTGTATCTGATGTCTATATACAAAGTCCCTAAAACAGTGATTATAAAGATGGTCAAGCTAGAAAGAAAGTACCTATGGGTAGGGAGACTCCAATCAAATATAAAAATCGCATGGATTTCATGGATCGACTTATGTCAAGCATTGGAAGATGGGGGCTTGGTTTTAAACACTTAGAAGAATTTAACATGTCATTGATCGGGAAATGGGGGTGGAGGCTACTTGAAAATCATGAAAATCCCCTATGGAAAGAGGTCTTAGAGAGTAGGTATGGAGATTTCTATAGATCAATCTACTTTGATAGCCCTCTACAAGACATCAACTCATACTCTAGCTAGTGGAGATCCATCCTAAACCTAATACGGCATGCAGACTGGTTCGGGGAAAATGCTAAACGCATGGTGGGTGATGGTCATGATGTTTACTTTTGGGAAGACCTATGGACCCCGGGTAACAGACAGTGTGACAGATATCCTAAATTATATCTCAAAGCAGCAGATAAATTCACAACTCTGGCACAAAAATACAATGAAGAACAACAAGACTGGATTTGGGAAAGCAAACTGTGTCCCTTATGCAGAGCTGCTGCAGCAACTAAACTCGCAGATAAAGAGGATTACTCTAAATACGGAGAGAACTGACACATGGAACTGGAGGACAGAACATACTGGAACATATTCAGTAAAACCTGCATATAGAGAAATATAGAGTACCTCAGGAAATCGTAAAGTGACTTATAGCCAATTCTCAATCATGTAGCGGAGTGTGGCACCACTGAAAGAGAATGCTTTCGGCTGGAGGCTTTTGCTGGACATAATTCCTACAAATGACAATCTATACATAAGAAGGATTGCTGGAATTACACTGGATTGTAAAGTCTGCAATCTAGCAAACAAATCTGCAGCTCACCTCTTTGTCCACTGCACGGAGATTTCAATGGTGTGGCACAATCTCTACGATTGGCTAGTCTACGATTACACAATACAATATAAAGATCCTTGGTCAAGTTTGCAATCCTATATGCAAAAGAATGTAAAGCAGGCAAATGCAAATATTTGGATTATCGTTTGGATCTCTACAGTATGGCAACTTTGGAAGACGAGAAATGGCATTGTCTTTGATCAAACTGAATTTCGGCCGCCTGAGATCGTTGATCGTATCAAACACCGGTTGTGGGAATCCTTCAGGAAAATTGGAAGAATAAGACATACTCGTTTACGGATTTTGACAGAAATCCGGAATGTATCTTGTGTCTAAGGCTACAGTGAACTGTGCGAAGAATCTGGTGAAGACGAAGAACAACAACTTTTGAAGAGTGATCGAATGTTTGGCCAATTTTATAGTTTTTGGGCCGATTCGGGACCCCACTTGTAAATAAAACTTTTGGGCTTTTAAGTTATACAATTGATAATTGCATTGCTAAAAAAAGACACTGCCGTGGAATTTTATTAATTATTTCTGAAAATCTTGCCTTATCAATCTTGAGTTCTAGGATGACTATTAGACTAACGTTATGTATTTTAATTAAGTCCTTTAGTCTTCCTAAAGAGGGAATGTAGCCTAATCCTCCAATGTTCTAAAAAAGGGCATTCATCTTTGTATTAGTTTGGAAGTTAAGATTGTCAGGTACTGTTTACTTTTTGTATTGAGATCTTTTTAAATATCTTGATGTGGGCTTAATTTGCACATTTTCAAGGTAATGATCTATTGGTTTTGTAGCTAACTTTTTTTATTACTTTTGGAGTGATTTTGGATTCAGTTTCCCTATTATTTGATTCATCATTTTCGGATGATTCAGCTTCATTTGCGCTTTGCCATAGTTTTTGGTTCTTTTTGGGATATCCTCCTCTTGTGTGTCAGACTAAGAGGACTGTTTCTTTGGGTCTCTGCTTGAGGAGATTTCAGGTTGTTTAAATAGGGAAGATTTAGATAAATCACTAGTGATATCAATTATGATTCTTCCTGGAGTTTGGGTGAATTTTTTGGTGTTTGAATAGTTAAAATTTTCTTCAATCTCTTGAAGGTCAGTGGTGTTAGTTGTGCCTTGTGAGGTATGTTGAGCATGCTGAAGGTTTTTGGATTGTGATTTTTCGAAGGAGACTATAGATTTGTTAATTTTGTAGCCTAGAGGAGCAATTTTCTTCTTCTTCGAATTTTTCTGTTGTGAATTATTGTGAAACTCTTTATTTCCTGCTTCCTCTGCTAGAAACACAAAACGCACACCCGAGCCTCACCAGGCCTTTTCGATGTAAGTGTAGATTGATCCATCATGATGGGCTCTCCTATTACAGCAGCAAGGGCATGGATACTCTCTTTATCATGCATATGTAGAGGTAAGTTAGGTAAAGAGATCCATAACGGGGCCGTGTGTTGTTCAATGTTATGACAGAAATCCATTGACCAACGGAAGACTTATTGTATAACCATTGAAAGACGAAATTTCCCTCATCCAGATTCGCCGACGGTCTTCATCATTCCTAAAGCACAGGTGGACGTGCCTCTGGTCAATTAGCCCGGCTGTGAATTCTGACTTCAAACCAATTTCTATGATACCCTTTCGGAGTTCCTCCATTGACGTCCGATCTTGGCTAAATTTGCCCATTAGAGCTTGCTTGAAAGGTGCAGCCAGGATTTCTATCAATTCATCAGAAAAATCAATCTATGGATCCCCATTCCATTGGGATACTATGAATGATAATTTGGGGCGAGTGCTAGCATTGGAGATGGAAGGATTACCTGTAGAAAAGGATTTGTCCAGTTTTGGTTGAACTGACCCCCTATAGAACCGGCCAGCTTCACCATATCTGGCATCACCACAGGCGGTGGAGGTGTGCTTGCCATCAGCAGGAGGCGACGACGGCCAGATTACAGCTTTTCTGGTCGAAATCGGTGAGAATTGGAGACAATGAGTTGTGCTAGGGCGTAGTGTGTGAAATCGCATACTCAAGTGTGTGTTTCGCGATTTAGACTATAATCGAAGGGGTAAGGGAGCAAAGGGCATAAATGGAAACAAAGGCGTATCATAGTTTTTGAATTTGTATCATATTACGTAGTGAATATGTCATTATTATTTTGAGCCCAATGCTAACACCTGAATACTTGCACAATTCACGAAAATTAGGAGTGAATGTAAAATTAATGACAGTATAATTTCTAGCGTGACATTGTATTGTAATATGAACATCTTTGATCAGAGGGATCAAAGTACAACCCGAAATCCAACTAGCTTCTTCATGTGTATTTCCGAAAAAAATCTTGTTCATGTTTTTGTGTCCCAAGTCCCATTCAAATAGGTAATGTAAGGAAGAGGGGACTATCACTTAGTATGCAGTGTTCTTTGTCGGTCAGCGGGCCCGCACAAAGTTGTTGAACACCGTCCCACCTATAACACTAATCTCACAATACCACATGTGCACAGTATAGTATGCAGTGAATAGAAGGAGTGTTTATGTGTATTCTGTCTCACTAGGGTTCTAAACAAGGCGGGCAATTGAGATGATTTATTGTGCAGGCTTTTTTGGCAGTAAAGATCACAGGAATTGGTGATGCACGGAGATCGTGTTGATCTTCACAAACATATACCTTTGTTGAATAGAAACGCCGCTAGGCCTTTTTCTTCAAGATTCTGGGATCTTCAGATGGGGTCAACACCTGAATATATATATGATATTTTTGGATAGTTGTGAGAATATATTATTTATAACTAGTGAATTTCACGTGGTCAATACGAAGACATCTGAAACTAGTACCCCCAACCATGAAAAATAATTTTTGAAAAAAAAAATAGGAGAAAAAATGCTGACAATTTGATTGTGAAAGGGAATTTGGGATGGAATGGAACGATATAGAAAAGTGTGCAAAAACGGTGATGACCCACCCACCCAAAAAGAATTTAGTGCATAAAAATTTTATGCATAATGTGCACAAACTTTTTAATTTTACCTATTGTTATGGATACGGTTACAATTGACTTTATTGATGAAAAGTCCACATACATTAGGTTAAAAGTCTTATGTTCATGTTAGATAAATACATTAATACGTTAAATAATGTATCTTATGTGACCAAGTGGTTGTCGGATAATTAACATAATTATGACAATGTTAATTAATAATGAATTGATAATCAATATGTCTAATTACGATATTAATACTAATTATATATAAGTAAGTCCTATTAATTAGAGTTTAACCGCTATCCACACATATAAATAGGTGATGTCTAAACCTAATTTATATATGAATCCAAAATATTATCATGTGTTTAGACTCCGTTTATATTATCTCGAAGCACTGTCTCACCATCTCGAGAGTTTTGAGTTCGTGAAAACCATAGAGATTCTAGTACCCTCCAATCAAGATGTACTCAACCAGAATATTATGATCCAACATGCTTCCGCATTAAGGTATGAATATGTGTTCATACTTTTTTTTGATCAATTCAAATTTTATTATAGGAAAAAAATGGTGCAATGCACCTACACAGTCAACTTCTGACCCTTCCAGCGAAAACACTTTGGATAATATATCCCTTAGTAATTATATTCATTCTTGTTGGAACATCATTTCCACGGACCTCCATGAGCTAGTCATAGAGCGGGGGCTGAATTATCAAAATCTATCACTAGCACATTAATTTGTTTAATTCCCAAAGTCAATAACCCCACAAAGAGTTCTCACCTAAGGCCTATCCGTTTATGTTCCTTCACTGAAAAAATTATCACAAAAATTCTAGTTAAAAGGCTGTCCACAATTCTACCATCCATCATACCTCCACAGCAAAGTGGATTTATAAAAGGAAGACAAATTTGAGATAACATCCTTCTTGCACAGGAAATGCTGCATTATGTGGACAAAAAACAAGTGGGCTTAAATGTAGCTATTAAAGTTGATATGACCAAAGCATTTGATCACATCTTTTGGTACTTCCTTATATCAGTCCTGTGAGCCTTTGAATTTTCTGAAAGTTTCATAGATATGGTATGGAGGCTAATTTCAAACTGCTCTTTCTCCATCATCACAAATGGGGAAATACATTGATTCTTCCACTCCTCAAGAGGAATAAGACAGGGGGATCCATTGTCCCCTCTCCTCTTTATCATAGTTTCTGAAGTTTTAAATAGAAACCTTAACAAACTCATGGAAACCAAACCTATGCTCCTTTAAAGTTCCCCTTGGATGTGATAGTATTTCTCATCGAGCCTACGCAAATGATGTAATACTATTTACCAGAGGAACTAAAAAAGCCCTTTTATCCTGTCTCAATCTACTCAAACAATATGAACAACATTCTGGCCAACTGATCAATTTTTATAAAAGCAACTTCATCATCTTTCCTAAAGCAACAATATCCAAGAAAAATTCCATTTCCAACTGGACAGGTTTAACACATTCCTCCCTTCATATAACTTATCTTGGCACACCACTTTATCATGGAAGAAAGAAAACACAAATCTTCTATCCATTAATTCTTAAGATCCAACAAAAATTTGAAGGATGGAGATCCAAATACCTCTGCCAGAGAGGTAGAATCAATCTTCTAAAATCTGTTTTGTATATCATTCCCATTTATCAACTCTCCACTATTCTCCCTCCCAAATCCATTATAAACACAATTGAAAAATATTTTCAAATTTCTTCTGGGGTCGAGATGAAGGAAGACAAAAAATTCAATAGAAATCCTAGAATACAGTTTGTCTTCCACAACAGAAAAGTGGCCTAGGTATTAGCAAAATTCAAGATATTTGTACCATCACGGGAATGAAACTTTGGTGGAGATTTAGGAAGAAAGAATCCCTATGGTCTCAATTCATTCATAGAAAATATTGCTCATGGATAGAAGTATTTGGTGGAATGTCGTGATATAATGTTAAAACACACACGGTGGTTTATAGGTGAGGGAGAAGTGAGTTTTTGGACAGATAGGTGTCCGGAGGGAGATTCTTTATATGCTAGGGAATCAGTATATTTCCATCTCTTCTCATCCAACACACTTTATATGACACCCACTGGCATCTTTCGAGTCTAGACCACTTAGTTTCCTCGCAAACATTGCAAGAAATCACACAAATCCAGCCTGTCATAGGTAATGATACTCCCTGTTGGGAACCTGGAAGCTTAGGTTACTTGTCAAACAAAACAACGTGAGATTTAATAAGAATACGAGGGACAAACAATGATCTAATGTCTAAAATCTGGAACAACAACATCCCAACAAAAATTAGTTTATTTATATGGAAACTCCTGCAAGATATCCTATCGGTGGACAACAACATTCAGAAGAAAGGGGTTCAGTTAGCCTCAAAATACATATGGTGTACAAACAATCCGAACATTCAAACAATAATGCATTTGATTATTCATAGTGAAATAGCTGCAGTCGTTTGACCCTTCTTTGCACATTTCTGTGAAATTCAGCCCCGTCTTATTTCATTATCGCAGCAGGTAGACGCATGGTTCAACTCCACAGGTAACAGTAAGAATCATGCGTTTATATGCTTAATTACCTTTTCGATTGTGAGCTGGTAGGTTTGGAAATGTAGGTGTTCTGACAAATTTGAAGGGACAAGATTTTTGGCCCAAAGTGTTCAACGAGAGTCTATTTTCCAGATCCAGGAAATATTATCTACATCCCAACTATATAAATCGCACAATATGGCAGAAAGCAGATGCTTAGAGAGATTGCATTTTAACCTCCCTCTTAAAATCCAGCAAATCCAACAGGTAATGCATTGGTCCCCTCCCAAAGACACTTACTTATGTGCACATTAATTATCACAGCCTAGCAATCACAGCGGGCAACATTCACGGGGGAGGGGCGATAACTAGAGGTCCAGCAGGTAACTTTATCCATGCCTCTACTCAAACAACATCTACATCAACAATGGAGGTCGAAGCTTCTGCCCCATGCCAGGAAGTGCAGTTTATTATCAGCAATGGAAACTTATATGTTATAATTGAATCCTGCTCGTCCACACTGCTTGCTGGTATTAGTAACATTCTACAGGAACCATGGAGAAATAGAAGACATTTATTAGCAGTTCAACATGCATTAAAACCTGTTGCCCGTCGGCCAATAAACTAGCTCAACTCCTAGCACTTTGGAGCGCCACGGTAGGAAGTCTACAACTTCACATCAGCAACCAGCTTCCCAACAAGATCCAACTCCAGGGACAACATTTGTTATCCCTACCGCATCACAAACAACATATACATCTTTTAGTATTTTTTGAACTATTAGTTGATGTAAAATGTATGATTGTAATATTTGATCTATTGTTTACATTTAAAGTTTTCATGAATGTTAGAATAGCGATGTATGAATATTGCGGCTCATTAGTAGCCGATTTTATCAATAATGCGTAACACCTCACCGTCAGATTTTTTTTAAAAAAATTCTAATATTTGACATTTTTCAGTTTGTCCCATACTTCCGGAAGGCTTCAACGACTTCTACGCTAGTCGTTTCATTGTACTTTTTTCCATAAGGTAATAGTCATTTATTAGGGTATTATCACCAAAATCTTGCAGGAGCATGGATCAATCTATCTCCAAATGTATAGACTTTCAATCATTGGGGCATATTCCAAAACTAAGAGGTGGCGTTGTCCGGCATTGAAAAATTGTGCAACATATAATTATGCATAGGAAGATACCTCTCTCTCTATAATTTGGGCTGCCTTTTCTTAATCCTTGGTTTGGGCTTCTCTTTCTTGGGCTTGAGACTGATGTTGAATCTTCAACATATTCAATTAAGTGAGGCACATGCCACAAGCACAACATCCCGCGAACGAGTAAGTGCTAGGCGCAACGTTACTTTGAACTAAAGCTTGTATTGCTTCGAAAGGTTTTGTTGAAGAAGATGATGGATTTAAATAGCCATAGATGAAGACTTCTTACAACTTTTTTTTGGTAAGCAAGTCTTCTTACAACTAAACGACAGAAAATAGGAAACATACTAACAAATGAAACAAGCAACAGACACGTTCACTTTGCGCACACAGTAGATGATAAGCTCAAGTCCAAGGGCATCCCTCTTTGCTCTAAATGTGTTTGTTGCTCTGAATCCCCCCAGGAGGAGTCAGTAAACCGCCTCCTCTCTAATAGTGAACTTGCACATGATCACTGGCAGTTATTGAGTAATACGTGTGGTTGGTCCTCAAATTCGTACAATAGATCTATTGAAACTAGGTTGCACGAGTGCAAAAACTGCCCAGGAAGCTCTACATATTAGAAACTACTGACAATTGTGTTTATCGAGTGCAAAAATTGTGTATTATATTCTATAAAAAATGCTAGGATAGCAATGTATGAATATTACAGCCAGTGTTCTAAAAGGCGGCCGCCACGGCGCCAAGGCGGCCGCCACGGCGCCAAGGCGGCCGCCTTGTCGCCCGGAATTTCAAAAGCGCTCCGACTTTAGCCGAATCGGAGTGACAGGGCGGCTCGGCCGCCTCGCCCGCCACGGCTACTGCCTTGTCCGACTAAACGGTTTTGCGGTTTCATTGTTTTGCGGTTTTCTTCTTCATTAATTTGTCATTTATTTTTGTAATTATGTATGCCTTCAAAGTGTTTGATAAAATGTCTAATTGATAGAATGATGTTAAATTCATGGTCCATGTCATGAAAGATTATAATTGTCTTATTTGAATGCTGGGTAGTGAATAAAATC
>JAOYMZ010082573.1:0-11348 GCA_025802335.1 Pinguicula primuliflora
GGTTTTCGTTCGGGTTTTCTTGGCGGTGAGATAAAAAGTCTTCCGGCGATTTGACTTGATTAGAAGGTATTAAGACGATTTATTATTTTATTTCTTTTCTACATTTATTTTTAATACCTTTTAAGTAAAAGAACAATAATAATAAATCAAAAATTAAATAGGAGGTTACATTTCATTATTGAATTGTCGCGGAGGTTACTTGTCCAATTATTCCGGCATGATGCTGATCTCATTTCCTTCAATTTATTTCGCAGGGTGAAATCATTCTAATATTTTTATTTAAATGAATTAGTGATATTATAATTAGGGTTATAATACGCTATTATAGCCGGCCGATTCAACAAAATATTATCATTCAATTTTTTTATTCTGTTTTGCAATGCTCTTTCGTGAATAATTATATAATCTATCACGAATTTTGATTATGAAAATTTCATCGACAAGAAATTTAAAAAAAAAAAACTTAAAAAGTCAACCCAAAACTTTTTGTGAATTCTTTTCTAAAGGAAATTTTGGGAAATGTTACGCGTAAGTAATATTTTCATATATAATTATAATAACAAACAAAGTATTGACATTTTGTTTTGCAAAAAAACGACCAATACGATTTCTACAAATCTACATAATCGTCCTTACATATCTACACGATTTCTCCACATCTCAAATATGTAAACCCCTTTCTTTCCTCCAATTCTACTATAGAACACTACCTCTTAGCACACCACCCCCGATTAATGGATAAGGACACATACACATATATGTTGGTTTGTGTGTATGTGGATCTATTACCTATTAATGGGGGGTGGTGTGATGGTGGTGTGCTATAGAGGTGATGCTCTATAGCATTTTTGTATTTCCTCTTGCACGACAACATTTTTCCTTGAAGTCTATCTTCCTCGATTCGTCGTGCATCTGTGCTATCGTATAATACAACATGCTAGTAATCGTCCCTAGTCACCTATTCCAGCCGTGATTTGCAATTTTCCATATGCTCGGAGGTTCCACCAGGTAGCTTCTTTGATTAATTCCATCAAAGTCGAAGAATTTGTTTCGTGTTGTTTGAAGATTTTATCATTTCGTCTCTTCCAGATTCGCCATGTGATTTGCTGCCATATTGGGTTTAGAATGCTTCGATTCCATTGATGGATCGGATTCTCAGTGAATTGTGTTAAATTGTGGATTGTGGCTCTGTTGAATGCCCAACCATTCTCGTGCTTTCTTCGATAAATTACTTGTTGAATTGCATTGTATGAACAAGTGTTCCTCTGTCTCCATGGTGGCTCCACAGAATGTACATGCTTCGTCTTCAATGGTGACTCCTTTGCTGATGAGGTTGTGTGTCGTCGGGAGTCTTCTTTGCAACAGACTCCAGTTGAAAGCATTTTTTTGTAAGCAAAAATTTAATAAAACGAAGATAAAGAGTTACAGTTATTTACAGTTTCCTATCCGGAATTGCAGCTTCGAAAATATTTAAATACATTCAAGCATACATTCAACAGGTAGGATCATCAATTCTGTTGTCGAAAGCTATGCTCTTTAGCCTGTGTTTTAAACCATATCCAGATGTTGTCCTTTAGTTTCATGAGCAAACCTTCAACCTCCAATGTTAAACTCTCAAAATGAGTAGAGTTACAAGCCTTCCAAATATGCCAGATTGCCCCTGGCCAAATTGCAGCCCAAAAATTGTGGTTTACCCTAGTTGGACAGTTTTCCATGAATTCCTGGGAGGAGAGGGCATGATCTTCTAACCAAACATCCAGTTGAAAGTGTTGATCTTAGCAGGTACTAAATTGTTCCATGCTTTTGATGCACCGAGCAGCTCCTAATTTTCGGGCCAATGTTCCTGCATAAAATAGTTATAGGCATATTCATTGTAGATTGATGCGTACCCAGTATATCTAAATTTCAGCTATTTGTCTTGTCAGTTACTGGTGGGGCGTGAAGGAGGAGTCTCTGATACTAATAGTTGTTGCTGCTCCTCCATGGATAAGGTGTGCTTCCATATCCATCACCATTGCCCATCAATGTAATCGCCTTTTTTTTTCTGTTGTTGTGTTGCTATCCTCTGCTACTTGGTAGAGTAGATTGAATTTGTGTGCTAATTTTTCCGGATCGATCCACTTATCCTACCAAAATGAAACTTGTTTTCCAGTCCCTATGCATGCTTTGAATTGATCTTTAAAGCTTTGAGTTGAGGATTCTGCTACATCATCTTTCCACCAAGTAGACTTATTCCTTTTCCTTGCTTGTACTTTTGCTTGGCTGTTAGAGATTGATAGGTTGCCATATTTGGTCCTTATTACCTCCTGCCAGAATTGATCTTCTCGTAACAGCAGTTAAGCTGCCATTTACTTAATAATGCTTGATTAAATTGCTCCAAGTTCTTCATGTTGAGACCACCCTTAGTTTTCGGGTAGCATAGCTTCTCCCAAGCCACCCAAGAAATCTTTCTCTGTCCTTCCATTCCCACCCACCCATACACACTCACTCATAAAAATTTCCTTAGCATTTGCGTTATCTTCCTTAAAACCCCTTTTGGTTCTTTGAAAAGGAATAGGTAGTAAGTTGGTATTGTAGATAGAACAGCTTATACCAAAATTATTCGTCCTCCAAAAGATATCATTCTTCTATCCCAGCCTTATATCCTTTTTGGGATAAGGTCAAGGACTGATTTCCAAGCTCCCAACCTTTTATGATTTATACCAACTTCAACTCCTTGGTACTTAGAGGGGATAGAATCAATCTTGCAGTTTAGTAAATCAGCTTGGTGCTCACCTTCATGGGGCTCCTTGTTTATTGTAAATAAACAACTCTTCATAAAGTTCACCCTTAAACCTGAACAAATTTCAAAAACTCGTAAAATTCTTTTGTAGGTCAATATATCCTCATCATTTTCACTTCCAAACAGGAGTGTATTATCTGCAAATTGCTGATAAGTGATGCTCAAACCTTGAGTTCCCAATTTATATGCTATAAGCAGCTCTTCCTCCTTTGCCTTGCTTATTAATACACTTAACCCCTCTGCTGCCATAGCAAATAATAGTGGTGACAATGAGTCGCCTTATCTCAAACCTTTTCCCATTTTGAACTTTCCACAAGGGCTCCCATTAACCGTGATTAAAATGTAAGCAGTCTGCACACACTCGTTTATCCATTTCAGTCATTTTCTGAAAATCTCATAGCCTCCATAATCGTCCACAGTTAATCCTAGTTAATGCTATCAAAAGTTGTAGCAAAGTCTACCTTAAAGAGTGAGCACTGTTTTTTCCTTGATTTCACATCACTTATTACTTCATTTACCACCAAAACACTATTCAGAATATACCTATGTGAGATGAAACATGTTTGTATCTTGGAGATTAATCTAGGCAGCACTTTTGCCAACCTTGAAGCCAATAGCTTGGAAAGTATCTCACATACACTTCCCACCATTGAAATGGGTCTAAAATCCCCCTATTTTTATAGGAGCAACTATTTTTGGGGTTAATGCCACTAGAGTTGAGTTGAGTCCTTTTGTCATTTTTGCCCCATTCCAAAAGTCTCGGCAAAAATTCAGAATGTCACCTTTTATTATGTCCCAAAAATATTTTACAAACCTAAAATTAAAACCATCTGGACCTGGACTTTTATCACTTCCATATTTCCGAACTATGTCCCAAATTTCTTTTTCTGTAAATGGTTCTATGAACCTCAAATTTTCCTCCTCTGTAACTGTATTTTCCATTTTCCAATTAATAATAGGTCTCTGACTCATATCCTAAGAATAGTGCTTCTGGAATTTTTCATACAGCTACCTCTTGACTTCTCCCACCTCTGTCTTCCACTCCCCATCCACAATTAGACCACTGATATTGTCTCTGGCATGGTTTTATTTAACTCTTGAGTGAATGTATTTTGAATTCGTGTCTCCTTGTTTTAACCACCGAGCTCTAGACTTTTATATTCCATTGAGTCTAGTAATTTCTGTGAATGAACTATTTCCTTTTTTGCTTTCTTTCTATCCATCTTCTCCTGCTCCGTAATAGTCTATACCTCTATTTTCATATCCAATACTCTCATCGTTTCAATTGCCTTCTTAATTTTCTCATGCATATTCCCAGAGACATCCATGTTCCACTCTTTTAGTTTCTTTTTCAATTCCTTCATTTTAGCAAACAGTACCTGTCCTGGTCTGCCATCTATCTGAATATTGCTCCATGTTTCTCTCACAAATGTATCATACTCACTGTTCATAAACCATGCATTTAGTACTTTAAAGGGCTTCAGTCCTCAATTTTGATTATCATGTACTAAAATAATGCGACAGCGATCTGAGTATCTTCTGTCCAGTGGTATTTGTGTGTTGTTCTGCCACTTTTCTAACCATCTTTTAGACAATGAAAATCCATCCAATCTACTTGCGCTACTACCACCTGGTTGGCACCAAGTAAATTGCCTAATTTGCAATGGCAAATCCACTAATTCAGCTTGATATATAAAGTGAGTAAACTCCCTGAATTCACTTCTTGGCATTGTCTTGATTCCTAGTTTCTCTTGTTGTGACCTTACTGTGTTCCAATCTCCACAGATACACCACAATTCGCCTGTACCCATTCTGATTTTTTGAAGGACATTACTCCACGGTTGTCTTTTCCTTGCCATGTTCCCTGGGGAATAGATGTTCATCACGTTTACTTTAGTTGAATCCTCTACCCACATACCCGAGACCATTAGAATTCCTTCTTCTCTCCATACCTTTTCCATTCGAGAAGCTTCCCTTGCCATTCTATCAGTAGCCCCTCTGAGCGTCCTTAAGATGAACTCTCTACATATTCAATGTTTCCAGAATTCCATAAGGTTTCACAGAATCTATATTCGACTGTGGCTCTCTAAGTTTCTTGGATATTAATCATTTGAATATGAAATATGGCGATAGCCTCCTCGATCTCTTTATGTTTGTTTCCTCCTCCTAGTCCACGTGTAATGACACTTAGTAAATGCATCTAGACCGGTTTTAAATCACCTGAATTTCCATGCCCTCACTTGATATATTGATTCTAGCCCACACAATTTATTTCATGTTGATTACTATTAACATATTTGTTTTTCTACTATTTATTAGTGACACCATATTTTTCTACAATCACACAATTATGACAACATACTTACATTTACAAAAATGCTACATGTCAATATTGAAAAAAATTGTGCCTATTCCAGACTAGGGATGACAATTATGACATGCCTTGGCGGGTCGCCCCGGACCTGCCCTGGCACGGGGCGGGTCTGACCCAAATCCCAACCGAAGGTGAAGTCGTCGGCGGATCGGATTCGGGAGATGCGAAGCAAGACAATCTCACTCTTCTTTACCAATTTTCCTTTACAATGGGATGCAAGGATGTGAGGCGATTCTTCGAGGAGTATGGACTTTTTGAAGACAATTTTATCCCGAACAAACTCACAGCCAAAGGATCTCATTTTGGTTTTGTTCGGTTTGGAAGCAAAGTGCAGGCAGAAGAGATTGCGTGATGGATTATTGGGAGGGTGGTTCAAGGTAATTGCATAGAGATTAATCTTGCTTGATACCGACAGTTCAATGTTGAGAATACCTTAATGGGACTTGGATTCCAAAAAAACATCTAAGCAGTTAGCAGTGAGGCCAATGGAGTCAGGTCTTCTCAAACCAGGGGTGAGTTATGCAAGAGCTACCTCGACTGTTATGGCCCCAACACTGAAGACTTTTACTGAGGAGGGCTCGTTTACGATTCATGAGAAGGACAAGGAGTGGCAACAGCATGCTCTGGTTGCTAGATCAAAGAGTATGACTGCAAACCCAATGGATGATATTATTTGTAAGCTGCAATCTATGGGGTATGTGAACTTTCATGTGAATCGATTGAAGGAAAATGAAGTGCTCATATGGGGATCGAGCGTTGATGACTCCAAAAAATTGTTGGATTTTGGCAAACAATCGACTAATCTTTTCTTTGATGCAATACAAGTTTTGGCGGAAAATGTTGATCTTGACATGAGGGAAGCTTGGGTGAAGGTGAAAGTCATTCCAATACATGCAAGAACAGATGAATGCCTAAAGTGGATTGGCGGAAAGCTGGGAATGGTTGCGAGTATAGATGTGGATACGTTGAGCCGTCAGAATATGTTGTCGTGTCATTTGCGAATTAAGACCACGAGGAGGAAGAAATTGGGTGGTAATTTAATTATTAATCTTGATGGCAAAAGCTTTAATTTGTTGATCGATGACGAAAATGACACGAGTCCATATGCTGAAAAATCTACATCGTTGTTAATACATCAACCAGTTATGTTGCAGGAAAAATGTCATGCTTTGCTGGAGAAGATGACAGAACAACGGGCTGCGGTGGAGCCTTTGAAGTTGAATTTGAATTCAAACTCAATCATGAAATCAAAATCCTACTCTCCGGATATTACGAAAGCTAAATTAGGCAGTTCACGAGATGATTTGGCCCTCATCATTCCTACAATCACGGAAGCACATTATGAGCATGACAGTATACCCCTTGCTATCGAAAATATCAAGATATAGTCAATTGTGAACAATAAGTGTGCAAGCATGGAGGCGCACGTGTCACGTAAGGAATGTGGGATACTTATGGTAAGTCAACGTACCCCTGACTTGTTTGAAAATTTTAATAGTGCAGACTTGGTAATAGTTACACGAGAAGAGTCTGATTTGGTCAAAGAAGTTTTGCTCTATAATAGGTTTCTAATGGGCCAGTCGCGTAAACATAGACATCATGGACCCCAAACAGACCCATTGCCAAGACTACTATGGCTCATGAAAGCAAGGAAGAATAGACGGCAGCGTGCGGCCAAAATGATATTGAAAAGATGGAAAAGTGAACGTAGCAAAAGGAGATGTACTCGTGCATTGTTTGTTGAGGAGGAGCATAACGGGCAATAGAATGTTGAAGGAAATGTTGTAAGACAAGAAGTATCTGCTACTGTAGATGTGGGCTGAGCACTAGGCATTGTATTCTCGCAGGGGGCCGAATCAGAGCTGATAAGGATGGAAAATAGAAATAGGCATGCCAACCGTGCCTAATGTTCGTTGTGTATGCAGGTGTTGACGACCGTTTTAATGAAGATATTAAGATTGAATTCTCGAGTTTTGGGTGATGCTCATAAAAAAAACATTGCAGAATTTTTTAAGAAATATGATGTCTAAATACTATGTGTGCAGGAGACAAATGGGCATTATACAAGGGAGACTCTGTGCGCGACTATGGGGAGTCTTGAGTTATGATTACACCTTCAAAGAGGCTCGAGGGAACTCGGGGGGAGTACTGACAACTTGGCGCTCTGATTTCATGCAAATGTCCAAAGTAGAATATGGGGTGGGTTTTTTGTGTGTGGAAGAAAGGCTTTTGGGTGACCAGAACTTGAACACTAAGGTTGCAATCGTAAATGTTTATCCGCCTGGTACATTACTTGGCAAGAAAAGGCTGTAGACTGATCTAAGGATGAAAGTACAAGCATATCTGAATTATCTTTGGAGTATTTGTTGGGATTTTAATGCAGTGTGCAGCAGGGATGAAAGGAGGGGGGTCTCTACTACATCACCTACGGAAATGCAGTGGACTTATCGCTCCATATGAGGAAGTATACATTGTTCCAACCTGGAGGCAATAGCTTGAGCAGAATTGACCATTTCCTATTGTCAGGGAGTTGGATAAGCAGATGGCCGGACTTGATGCAAACTGCATTAGACCGGAAGTACAGTGACCATTGCCCCTTGCTGCTGGAAGAGGATCATACTAATTGGGGTCTGAAGCCATTTAGGGTGTTGGATGCCTGGTTACAACACCCCCAATTTGAGCAATTTTTTTTATGCCTATGATATCCTTGTACTTTCTTGTACTCTTGGTACAATTTGAGCAATTTGTAGTGGATAGTTAAAAGAGAATTGAGGTATATGGGAGAGCAAGTTATGTCCTCCTGCAGAAGTTGAAGAAACTTAAGGAAATGTTGAAGCAGTGGAATAAGGATGTCTTTTGTAACTTAACTGAGAAGACAAGCCAAATTGTGGAGGAACTGAAGCGACTTGACTTGAAAATGGAGGTGGGGCCACTGACGGATGGGAAAAATGAGAAGGAAATACATGTGGAGTTGTTGAAACTATCTAAGATGGAACTAGTTTGATGTTTTAGAAATCACGAAACAAATGGCTGATGGAGGCAGACGCAAGTACAAAATATTTCCACGCCAGTATGAAAAATAATCGAGCCCGAAACACTATTAAAGGCATAATGATAAGCGATGCCTGGAATTCTAATGTGCAGGAAGTCAAAACCCTTATTCATGAAGAGTTCAACAAGCACTATTCTGCGGTTTATGGGACATGCCCAGTAATCAACTGGGACCTGCCACGACGGCTTAAAGCGATGGATAATGCTATGCTGAATTCACACATTATTGAAGATGAGGTTTTGATCGCAGTTCATAAGTGTGGCAGGAGTAAAGCAACCGGCCCAGATGGATATAATTTCTGTTTCATTAAACATTTATGGTTTTTGTTGAAGGATGATGTGATGCGATTTGTCGAAGAGTTTTGGGTGGAAGGGAAAATAGCTAAAAGATTGAACTCCACTTTTGTAGCCTTAGCCCCAAAGGTGTTTAGCCCGCAAACTATTAAGGACTTCGGACCAATTTCTATGATCGGAAGTATGTATAAAATCGTATCCCAGGTTTTGGCAGCACTGCTGAATAAGGTATTACTTAGTTTGATTTCCCCTAATCAAACTAGATTTGTACCTACAAGATCTATTCTGGATGGCCTTCTATTGGCTAATGAGGTTGTAGCTTAAGCGAAGATAACCAAGAAGCGGTGTGTTTTATCCAGGTAGATTTATAAAAGGCTTTTGATAGCGCATGTTGGAATTATTTGTGGAGTATTATGGCTGCAATGGGATTCACTGAAGAGTGGTTGAAATGGTTAAAGGGTTGTGTTGAAGGTGCTCATATCTCAGTTACGGTTAATAGTAGTCCTTATGGGCAATTTAAAATGGGTAGAGGATTATGTCAAGTGGATCCTCTATCTCCATTGATGTTTGTTATTGCAACAGAAGGACTGAACTACTTCATTTCCAAAATGATGCAAGAAGGGAGATTCGAGGGTATAAGGTAGGGAGAAAGGGAGTTACAATCGTACATCAGCAATTTGTTGATGATATACTTCTTTTCGGAGATGGTTCTATTGAGGACGCAATTTTAAGAGGATACTGCGGTTGTTTGAGTTGAGCTCGGGATTACGCATTAATTTTAATAAAAGCAAACTTTACTCTATGAATTTGAGGCATGCTGAGGAGGCTTTACATGCGGATTTCTTCAATTGCAGAATGGGTGCCTTCCCATTTACATACTTGAGAGTCCCTATTGGAGCCAACCCAAGGAAGATGAGTACATAGAAACCTATCATTACATTAATGGAACGAAGGCTGAATGGTTGACAGAACAATTATGTATCGATGGGAGGTAGGCTGGTGCTGATCAAATCTATTCTTTGCAACTTACCTACATATTATTTCTATATTTTTAAGGCTTCGGAGTTGGTGCTGCAGATGCTGACTAAACTTATTAGACAATTCTTGTGGAATGCTAAAGGAAAAGCTAGGAAGATATATTGGGTAAAATGGGACAACATCTGCTGCCCTATGAACAAAGGAGGTCTAGTGTGAAAAACCTAAGAAGTTAAATATTGCACTACTGGCCAAGTGGGGTTGTAGACTTTTGGTTGATAACCCGGGCCTATGGATCGATGCTTTGGATTCATTGTATGGAGATATGTTTTATGACAGCTGATGGGGAAACTGCATCCTAAACAATCAGCTTGGTGGCAGGACTTGAAGATGCATCCTTTAAACCAAAGTTGGTTTTTGAGCAAAGTATCCTGGAAAGTTGGAAATGGCTGAAAAATTAGATTTTGGAAGGATTCGTGGTATGGAGATAATAGCTTTGCAATTCATTGTTTGGAGTTATTTACGGTGGCAAGTGACAAAGAGATTTTGCTGGTGGATAAGGGTTCTTATGTTGAAGGGACATGGGTTGGTCTTGGACATGGGACGGGATACATAATCCTATGGCAGTTCTGCGATTCATTTTGCTTCTGGCAGATTTAAATGAAACTCCGCCTATAGGGGAAACTTTGGATACATGGAGCTTGGGGAATCATGATTCTCTTAAGCATGGAAACACATCTCTTACCATCAAACAGATTTATTCTACCAAGCAAGTGTATGAAAACCTCATGTCAATAGTGTGGGAAGCACAAATTCAAAGTGTTGACGTGGCTTATGCATGGAATAAACTTCTACCTATGAAGGTATGTGCTTTTACCTGTCAACTACTACGAAGCAGGTTACCCATGGAACGTAACCTTGTCGAACTAGGAGTAAATCTACTCTACACTGACTATTTACTCTGTGGCATTGAAGATGGAATAGAGTTACACTTATTTCCGAAATGTGATTCAGTTACTTAGTACTGGAGTCTATTTTACAGTTGGATATCAAATGATTTACCTGCTGGTCCGGAGTTTACACTCCAAAGTCACATGCAGTGGCGATCGCCTGCCTGGAAGATGCTCGCATGGAACGCAGTGTGGCAGATTTCTTCTTGGGAGCTCTAGAAATGCATAAACCAGTGTGTTTTTAATAATGTGAACTATGATGCATATCAAGTGGTGGAGAAGGTCAGATTGACCTCTTGGCTCATATTTTGAGTCAAGAAGCTCATACTTTGGTCATGGACCTTGGGGACTGGAGCCGTGAGCCTTCTACATGTCTACTGCAGCACACGTAGAGAGTCCCTTTGAAGTAGAAGGTGAGATTAGAGTACTAATGCATGCTATTACAAAAACAGGTATTACAATTTTCGAGATCAAATTGGATCCCTGTTTATGGAGACATGCTAGGGCACAAAGACCTGCGGGTGTGTTGCCCTTTTCTCCAACTCATTAATCTTCACTGGCGGAGTTTCACCGTATTTGATCAACGGTGGCGGCAGTGTGTGAGTGATGCGATTTTGGGAAAGTGGTAATGAAATTGAGTGGGTAGTACGGATATTGCATCAATTTCAAGAGGATTTGTGTGGCTATGAGGTGAATTCAGGCTAACTCTCTTGCTGTCTCCGATGGAATTTGGTGATGAAAGAGAAACAGGTTCAGCGGAAGGTGAACCATCAGAGAGAAAAATGTCCGAGCGAGAAAATGAAGGTTCAATACATGTGACTATCGATTCATCTGGTGTGTGGAGGAATTGCACCTGCTGCGTAGAGGAGGCCACTTGTCCAAGTTTGTCGTACGTGTTGCTAATCCGTATGCAATGTGAAGG
>JAOYMZ010082584.1:0-11347 GCA_025802335.1 Pinguicula primuliflora
GTTCTATATACGGCTAGATAGATCGATCGGTAGATTTACCCCTGAGATCTTTCTACAGATAGTTGTGGTATTCACCCGTTATGCTTATGGCCGTGTTCTATATAATAAATGAAATGAGAAATATAATAAATGAAATGAGAAATATAAGAAATAATAGATAAGATCTAAGAAATGAGAAATATAAGAAATAATAGATAAGATCTAAGAAATGAGAAATATAAGAAATATTAGAGAAATATAAGAAATATTAGAGAAATATAAGAAATAATAGACAATTTTCTAAGAAATGAGAAATATAATAAATGAAATGAGAAATATAAGAAATAATATATAAGATCTCATTTCAGCATGGGCATTATGGAAACACCGCAATTCACATATCTCAATTGCACGACATGCCCTCTCCCCTTTATTTACCTCGTACTTTCAGTTTGTGCCTCTGCATGTCCAGCACCACTGGCGTGCCGCACATGTGCATCACCTGGTGCGCGTGTATGGCCTTGTAGATGGCCGTCACATTGAATTTGCGGAGGCAAACATTTGTTGCGCCTACAACCGCCATTCCCCAAGATAATCCCCAGCCTGATTGGCGTAAAACATCGGCAGTGTACACCGGCTCTTTGGACACCAACCATTCATCAGTGAGTCCATGGCTTTTATGAAACTCCCACGGTGGTTGTGCACCGCCCCTTTTGTCGAGAGTCGGTCCCAGATGTGCACCTCAAACTCAATGGCTCAATTCATTCTCTGGCTGAACCCATTCAAAATTTGGGTCACCATTAAGGATCATCTCCTCGTAATCCCCAGCAAAAACAAAAGCGCTTCCCACTGATGTCTAATTCGCCATTGAGTTGCGTCTCCGATGAAGACGAGCAAAGGGCGATAAGTATTCGGTGGAAAGAGAGACAAGACATCGATCAACATAGATTCGTACTTGCAAAACGAACATGATCTTGGGAGCGGCATGGCGGAGTATAACAGCGATCGTACGTGCATCAAGTCGAAGATTTATGTTGCTGAGGATGACGCTGACCATAAGGACGATGAACTGGAGCTCGTACATGGCCGGAACATTTGGGGCCAGGACCGAAACGACGTCACCCCTTTTGATGCGTAGGGAGGTCTGATGAAAAGAAAGAATTTTAAAGTTGGGAAATTTTCTGTATTAATTTGTTTACCTTACATTGCATAGAATATGCAAATATATAGAGAAACCTAGACTATCATGTATGGAATATTTACGGGATTAAGGTAATCTAATCCCAGGAATGATTAAATCTTCCACTCAATCATCTCTAACTAACACTTTTCTTCAAGTTGAGCATTTAGATGTCCAATATCTAACTTGTACATCACATCATGAAACGCTGGTCATGCAATTGTTTTAGTCAAGACATTTGCAAGTTGATCCTCTGATCTCACGTAGGAAGAGTGATAATTTCATTCTCTAGCTTCACATTAATGAAGTGTCGGTCAATCTTCACATGTTTTGTCCTATCATGTTGAACTGGATTTTCTCAAATATGTATAACAGCTTTATCGTCGCATCTCAGTCAGCCATTTCCTCAACCACAGTACTTCGGTCAACCCTATTGCAATATCTCTGAACTCAGCCTCAGCACTCGATAATGCTACTACTTTCAGCTTCTTACTCCTTTATGTCACCCAATTTCCACCTACAAACGTGAAGTAATCGACGGTGGATTTCTGGTCAATGTGATATCTTGCTCAATCAACATCCGTATAAGCTTATATCATCAAATGTCCATATCTTCGAAATAGCACTCCGGTATTACGGGTGCCCTTAAGGTACCTAACAATCCTTAGGGTCGCCTCCATGTGTTCTCTCTGTGGCATGTGCATGAACTAGTTCACTACTCCCACTGCATATCTATGTCTGGTCTAGTATATGAAAGAGATATCAATTTTTGCACGAGATGTTGATATTTCTCTATGTGTTCACTCTCAGCACCATCCACTATGCTGAGGCCATGGTTGGGTACCATGGGAGAATCAACAGGCCGACCCTCCAGTAATCCAGTCTTAGTCAATAAATCTAGAATATACTTCATTTGGGATATATGAATCCCAAACTTCGATCTCAACACCTCAATGCCTAAAAAATATTTTAGTATCACCAAGTTCTTCATCTCAAATTCTTTGAACAAATTTCGCTTCAACGTCTCAATCTCCACTCCATCATCACCTATAACCATCATATCATCAACATATATGATCAGACAAGTTATTTTATCATCTCTCCTCTTCAAGAACAACATGTGATCTGAATTACTCTGTACATATCCATACATCTTCATATGAAGAGTGAATTTGTCAAACCAGGCACGAGAGGGACTGCTTCAATTGATAGAGAGTTTCTTGAACTGACATACTTCTTTGGATTGTGAATTCTGTGAGAACCCAAGAGGACCCTCCATATAGACTTCCTCATCCAAATTACCATGAAAGAAAGCATTCTTCACGTCAATCTGATAAAGTGGTCAATCTTTGTTAGCTACAATAAAGAACAACACTCAAATTGTATCAATTTTGATTATAGGTGAGAATATCTCACAACAATCAATTCCATAAATCTATGTGTAACCCTTGGCTACTAATCTTGCTTTATATCTCTCAATCAACTCATCAGCATTCCTCTTTATTGTAAACACCCACATGTACCCAACTGACTTCTTCCCTTCAGGCAACCAGCATATCTTCCGAATATGATTCTACTCAAGGGCACTTATCTCTGTCTCCATGGCCCACTTCGATTTAGGTTCAGATAATGCCTCCTCAAAACTTCTGGGAAGCTCCTTTGGATATATAGTTGAAATAAATGTTTTTGTTGACTCAGAATCTCTCCCCCTGAATAGGTTAGCCAATGGATACTCTTTCCTTATACCGTATTTTTCGACAAATCTCCTCGGAGATTTGTCGAAAAATATTTTAAGGAGTCGTGACGATTTACCCTCTCACCTAGATAGTTCGGACCGGGTAGTAGGTACCCACATGTACATCCGGAACTTAGGTATTTAAGATCATCTTAAGGTAGAACGTCTTTTTTAGTAGGTTTTGTAAATATTCACTTAAGCACACTTAGATCCAGTAAAAGTTCATTTCTAATCAAGTGAGGGATTTAGATTATAGGTTCATTAGGGTTCAACACAAGTTTATTAAGGAATTCTCAATTCACCATACGTAATTCATGTGCACTTATGAAATGAAGTATTTTTGATAAAAAAGTTAAAGGATGGCTATATAGCCTTAAAAAGATTGAATACATAAAGATCTATATTATTAATACGCAACATTAAACGCAAATTTTTCTCTCAAAAATTGAATAAAACGACAGCCAAAAGGACTTTTTGTCGACGCGTCGACTGATGTGCGAGATTTGTATGGGAGAATTTCCTGTCGGCGAGTTCCTCGCACACGTTTGAACTAAACTCTTAGTTCCTGGTGTGTCCTTTTTAGCTTATCTTTGATTCTCTAGGGATCAACTAAACTCTTTATTCTCTCTCTCGTATCATAGTGCATGAGCCTTGAAACTATCTCGAGCCAAACCTCAACTCCATCACACTCATTCTTTCGGTTTAGTATTTAGATGAAGGCTCCTCTCTTGATGGAGTTGGACAGAATAGATCGCCTCTCACTTTTGGCTTACATAAAATGTGGACAGACCTCCTATGTCTAATCTGAGTGAGAGATCAAGGTAATAAACCGCTCCTAACTCCTCTTCTTGCTTGCATCAAACTATTTCTTCTTTTTATTCTTCGAACTTCTTTGATGTTTGATTTTTAACTCATCTTTTCTTGTGTTTGGTTAACTTCTTGCCACCTGGATTTGCTACGAGGCTATTTGTAGCTTCATTTGGTGACCTTTACACCTCTTTGGATCAGTACTAGGGGCTCCAAGTTACTGGATTTTCACTCCTTGTTTCTTTGAATTGAGGTGTCATGACCTTCTGTCTTCTTTCTTTGCTCAAGCTTTCTAACTTTGCTTTCCTTCAGCCTTTTCCATTGAATTCTAGCTGGTTCTAGCTTCTGATCAGTGTGTGTCAAGAGCAGGTTCACCCAGATCCACTCACTCAGACCAAACTAGAAGCTGTTTCACTCCTTTTCCTCATAAAAATTAGTGTGAATACTCAACTCATGCACTACTTCCTTTCAAACCAATGAGGAATCTAGCTTTCTCACCCAAATAGGATTCAACATCTACTCAAGCCACAATCAGGAAGCATGTATAGTACACAAATAACAATGGGGATGTGAAATGAGCATAGATCAAGGTGTTCAAGCAAAAAAATGGGCGCAAATGCATCAAGATGAATAAAAGTGAACCCAAAAATTCAAAAGCGACAAATCAACAGTATATACATGAGTAAATCAACTCAATATCATACGCTACATCCCTATCCCACACTTAAAATCATGGTTGTCCACAAGCATATTAAAAAATCATAGAGCTTATGCTCAAGGGGGTTGATGCAATACAACTTAGGAATTCCTGTTTCTTGGATTTCAATGACTTCTAGCTCCTTTGAACACCTTCCTCTTCATGTAGAGTGACAGATCACGGGGTGTAGGTACCCACACATGGCTCAAACCAGCATCTTGCATTATTTTGCACAAAAGAGTCAGAAAACTAAGAAACCCAAATGACTAAAATGAAAAGATACTAACTTGGGTTGCCTCCCAAGAAGCTCTGGGTTTATAATATCCAAATAGACCTAAGTATAGAAAGATTGTTCAATCATCCACTTGAAGCTTCCATCCATGCAATTTCTCCATCCACCTCTGGTATTCTTTGGGATAGGTTTCATCTTTGTCCTTTCTCCCACTGTTTTCTCCAAGTTAGGAACGATAATTACATAGCTAACAGGTGGCTTCAGTTTCTTATTAGGGGCTTCTACTACTGACATTTGCCGAGGTGTGGACCGTTCTGCCAAGAGCTCAATGACTCATGGATCCCAAATTTGTTTCTCTTTGAGTGGTGGCTTCCATTAAAGCTAGATTGGGTCACTGAGAGGACACTGTTTATGTGGGAGTCTCTCTCACAATGAATCAATAGCCCTAGGCCCCTCATTCTTCTTCTCTCCCAAACAGATGACATACTGCTCCACCAAGGGCCTTTGTAGTACCTTTGGATTCTCACTAACCAAGCAAGCTTCCAAAGCATCAGATATGCATCCCATAGCCATAGCTAACTCCTCTTGTTGTGCCTCTATAGCATTGCACTGTTCGGCTTCATGAACCTTATCCAAGGGCATTTTCATTGCTGGGCACACATTGAAGCAAACTTCCTCATCTTCAATCCTGAGCTTAAGCTCACTCTTATTAATGTCAATCAGTGCACCCCCAGTCCTCAATAAAGGTCTTCCGAGGATGATAGGAACTCCTTGATCTTCTATCATGTCTAGAATCACAGAGTCCATGGGGAAGTAAAACCTGTCAACCTTCACTAGCACATCTTCCACCACTCTTTTTGGCTTCTTCAAGCTCTTGTCCGCAAGATGGAAAGTTATGCTTGTAGGTGTAGGCTCATCAAAATCTAGTTTCAAAGAGATAGAATAAGGCATCAAGTTAATACTTGCACCTAAATCACATAGAACTCTTTCAATGAATAATCTCATATAGAACAAGGGATAGTAAACTCCTTGGAACAGAAAGCATTGGAGGTATCTGATTGCTCAGAATGGCTGAGCACTCTGCTGTCAAAGGAATGGTGCCCTTATCTTCAACCTTCCTCTTGTATCTGAGGATGTCTTTCATAAATTTAGCATAGATGGCTATCTTCTCAAGTGCTTCAACAAATGGAATGTTGATCTAAAGATTCTTGAATACCTCTCTAAACTTCTTATATTGCTTCTATAAGAGTGGTTGGATCAATCTTTCAGGATAGAGAGCTTTCATTACATTTTCAGCTGTGAGTATAGCTTCAACCCATCTCTTCTCTTTCCTTGACTTTGGCTTCACTTTGTCTTTCTCTTTCTCGGCTTCACCGCTCACTTGTTCTTTATCAGCTGCTGTGATGACCACAGAAGTTAACTGGGGATCCTCTAACTCCTTCCCAGATATCAAGATGATAGCTTAACATCTCTCTCTAGGGTTGTTCTTAGTGAAGCTTGGCAAAACTCCTTTCTGTCTCTCTTGCATCTGGTTGGCCAGCTGTCCTACAGTATTCTCAAGCTTATTCAAGGTTACATGCTGGCTTTGCATAGTTTCTTGATGCTATTGAAGGGTGTTTTCTGTCTTGGAAGAGAAACTCAAGTTATGTTGAGTGAGCTATTTGGTCATCTTAGAGTTTTGACAATGCATCTCCTTCAAACTAGCAAGCTGATCAGTGTCTTGGCTTCCAAATGCATCAGAGGTCTGCTGATAGTGAGGCTTAGGTGCTGGATGCTGCAAAAGATGAGAGTTAAGTGCACCCTGGGAGTTACTCCATGAGAAGCCAGGTGCTTCATTCCTTCTAAAGTTGTTCTGATAGCCTCCTTGCTGCCACCTCTACTGCTGCACATAATTCAATTGCTCAACATCCACTTGACGGGTTTTTTGATAGTTGCCCACATGGTGAGCTCCTCCACAAAGATCACACAAAGCCTGATACACCACAAAAGATTGAGGAGGCTGTTGCTGCTGTATCTTCTGATTAGGTCCCCACTGAGCTACCTGAGCTATCAAAGCATTCAAAGCTGCTACTAAATTGTCATTCCGAGTAGCACTCATCACTGGTTCCACTAATCTCTGAGCTAACCTCTCAAAAGGCCACTTATAGCAATTTTTAGCAAGTGTTTCCAAAAGACCATAAGCTTGATTATAGGACTTCCGCATGAATGTCCCATTAGCTGTTGAGTCCACATCTCTCCTAGTGTTGTAATCTAATCCGAAGTAGAAGGATTGGATCTGTCTCCAATGTTGTAGACCATGGTTGGGATAACTCATGGGTAGGCCCTTGAAACGTTCCCACACCTCATAAATATTCTCTTGTAACCTTTGTCTGAAGGTCTGAATCTCACTCAAAATCCTTGTTGTCCTTGATGGAGGGAAGAAGTGTGTAAGAAAGGCTTTCCTCAACTCCTCCCAAATGTGAATAGAATCAGGAGGTAAGCTATATAACCAATCTTTGGCATTGTCTTTCAAAGAGAAAGGGAATAACCTAAGCCGAATTGTCTCTTGATCAACTCCATTGATCTTGATGGTGTCACACACCTCTAGAAAAGCATCAATATGTGTACACGTGTTCATAGTTTCAAATCCTCCAAAGGTAGAATATGACTTCATAAGATGAATTGTTGAAGACCTTAACTCAAAGTTGTTGGCAACAATAGGTGGTCTTCGGATGGAAGGAGCCATGACAGTAGCTTCAGGCATTGGAAATGCCTCCAAAGGTCTATCACCATCATGAGGGATGATCTTATTTTCCATAGCTCTTCTTGCTGCCCTCAAATCTCTACTTAATCTTTGCTCAAGCAGATTATGTTCAGCAAATGGCGGCTTGATCATACACTACCTGCCAAAAACCAAACAGGAATATGAGAAAAACAAGAATAAAGTAAGAAAAAAAAGAAAAATAGTTAACAATGCAATACAACTAAGAACTAAGAGCATATAACGGGGTGCTACCCCCGGGAACGGTGCTGAAAAACTTGATTATCACAAAATGAGAGTGCAAGTATACACTATCAACAAGTAGTACAATGCATGAGCAAAGGTCATATCCCACGGAGAGAAGGATCAAAACATGCCATGATTCTTAGACTATCACAAACTAATAGAACCATTTTAAGAGTGTTTAAACTTGGCTACTAAATAAAAGTTAACTAAACTAGAAATTAATTGGGTCCAAGATTAACAATGTGTCTTTATCAATCCTAAACACAAGCACAAATTGGAAGTAGGTTCACAAAGAGAGAAGGCAACTCAAGGCTTCGATCTATTGCCTCACCATGATGTTCTTACATGCATCTATTCACCGAATGATCCACTTGCTTATAATGACCACGGGATCCGAGTATAACTCGCACTGTGGCTAAGCTATGAGTTAGTCTTCTAGCACAAGGAGAATTTTGCCTCCCGGTCTCACTACCTAATGTGCTGGAGAACGAGATTGGTGCCATTACACCAACCAAGATCTCAATGTGGTTTATCCTTTGGATATGGCATCGCAAACTAAGAGTAAAGACCTCAAGGGCGGCAAGGTGACTGCTACTAGAGTTCCATCTCCTCAGATCCTTCCGGTCCCAAGGGAGATGACCTAATGAAAGCTCAAATATTTGGCAAAGACATTCAAACTTCGATAAAAATAGTAAGCATTCATCATTAAGTACAAGGTTCATATTCGGTTCATAAAAAATACAACTAAAACATCATGGTTCGGTTCAATAGAGCCTCAAGTTTAACAAGTTAGCTCATGATTAAGGCATGAGCAACACAAACTACTACAGAGATGCAAGAAAATGCCATAAGAACCGAATGAATCTGCCTCTCCACACTTTCGCCTCTTGTCGGGTGAGTCTTCTTCTTCCTTGAGAAATATCCAAGTCCTGCACCTCGAATCTTGTATCTGGTCGAATTAGGGTGTCTTACCCTTGTAGGATTATCTCCCTGTGCAACGGTAGGAGTTTCCCACAAGTAATTTTTGAGATGTAAGTGAATTTAGGGGCATCTAGGTTATTGCAGCTTCATTACACCCAAGATGGTAATTGGCTTGAAACCCTAGCAAGACGGCCTCCTTTGTATCTGATGTGTAAATATGAATTGTTTATGGCTCCTAGGGCAACACTCCTATGAAATTACAGCCCAATCTCCCTAGTTTGAGAGATATGCAAGCTGCAAGGTACAACACTGTCATTGCATTGACAATTTACCCGATATGAATAAATCGTGTATATTTCTATCTTCTCGGCCTCTTATGCATCTGATATGTGAAGATGATTTGTAGAGGACTTCTTGAAGAGTGTTCATGAGAAATTATAGCCCGATCAACCTTGTGGTTTGGGAGATATGCTTCTTGCAAGGGTAGGAAAGTCTTTCTCTTCTTCTTTCACCAAAATGTAATAATATCTTTTGGAAGAGTAGGTGGTTATTTTCCGAAATGGCCAATCTTTGTTCGCCTTTGCATGTGAGAATATTGTATAACACGTTCTCAAGTCTCTTATGCACTTTGATAGCACAAATAAGCTCGAAATAAGTTACAAAGTGATAAAATAAGCCATGATCATCACATAAATGAATGAATAAATTATGCTAAAAACATATATATGATCTTGGCTTATCAGTATCGGCAAGTTCCATAGCTCAATAGGAAGAGCACCAACTCAACAGCCGCCGGTACCATCATTTGAGGAACCTCCTTTAGAACTTTGTGCCTTCACATCCTCCAAAGTCTTACCAACTTTCTTCCTATTCTCCAGAGGGCCTAAATTTGGGGGATTCAGAATCTTACAAGACGCCTTAGAATGGCCTTTTCGAAGATAATGATTGCAATAAGCAAGAAACGTTTCATACTCAACCGACTGCCAGAATTTAGTTTTACCCATCACTAGCCAAACAACCTTCAATGGAGCTTTAAGAAGATCAACTTCTACACAGATTTGCGCCTTACTAAGCCACGACAAATCCATAGTTGCTTGATCGGCCATCAATGATTTTCCCAACATTCGAGCAATATTAAAAATATTCTCCTTCTTATATAATAGAATAGGGATATTATCTAGAGCAATGTGTGGTTCTGCATCACTCCGAAAATTTGGAGTCTAGCTAAACACTCGCATCGAAAATCTACTGATATTCCAAATCTCGCGCAACAAAATTCTATTTTTGTCTTCCACACATCCAAAACGAATCAGTAAATGCTTATGATCGAGCAAACCTGTAGTTAAGTCTGCCTTCAATCCGATAACTGTGATAATCTGTCTAATTTCCCAAATTGGAGGGCGACCGTGGGAAAATTTTCCGATCAGAGCATTGTCAAAGGGTAAACTTAATTGTGCCAACTCATCCTCTGAAAAAGACGTCGCCAGTTCACCTTTCCATTGCCAGATTTCTCGCTCCTGTGCCGGAGGACTATCAAACTGAGCAAAAAGCGATGCGAAAGTCTTTGACTGTGTGTCACGTTTTTGCGCCTGAGATAGGTCCACTCCAACCGATCAGGGCACCGATCTCTCACTTCAATTTGCTCAAAAACAGAAGAATCAAAATTCAAATCTCGAGCAACTGCGTGAAAATCGCACGTAATAGTAGGTGTGGAACTAATTATTCAGGCAATGTTACCTGTTCATACTAATATTCCAGAATTGTATGTATCCACCATTTTGTTAAGTTTTTTGTAAGGATAGTTGTCGTTTTGTTATAGATTGAGAGGGGAGCCGATTCCTTTATTTTTTGGTCGTTTAGTTCTCTTGTTTTTTTTTAATTCTTCCATTTAATTTATTATATATTAATTATTCTCTCTCCTATTGTTTTTAAAATTGAATTTATCTGACGAACCGCTCACCGTTCACCAAAATGGACGTTACAATAATTATCAGCGCGTCGTGTAGTTCGATTAGAATGCCAGTTGATATAATTTCGATATATTTTATTAAAAATGACAATCAATATTACGGTGGTTTCGCCGCCGAAAAATTAAAACTCTATATGATGAACCCAAAATTCTAAAAACAAAAAATGCTAAATTTTATTCAACTACAATTAATATTATGGCGGTTTCGCTGCCGAAAAATTAAAATCCTAAATGATGAGCCCAAACTCTATTAATCATAAATGCTAAACTTTATTTAAAATGATAATTAATATTACGGCGGCTTTGTCGCCGAAAAACTAAAATTATAAATGATAAAGGCAAATTTTATAAACTCCAAATGTTAAATTTTATTTAAAGATTACAATCAATATTACGGCGGCTTTGCCGTCGAAAAACGAAAATCCTAAATGATAAGCCCAAACTCTATAACCCTAAATGCTAAACTTTAATTAAAGATGACAATTAATATTACGGCAGACTCGCCGCCGAAAAACTAAAATCCCAAATGATGAACCTAAACTTTATAAATACTAAATGTTAAAATTTATTATTAATTATAATTAATATTGTAGATACTTCGTCACCAAAAAACTTAAAAATTATAAATACAAATTTTTATTAAATCTTTAACTCTATTAAAATATATTATTTAATAGGGAACGGCTCCGTACCTCTCAGTTTTTTGCCCTCAGTTCTTCCTTCAACACAATTCTGGCCACTAGGATAGCCCGTTGACGGAATTGGGTACATCGTTAGAAACCTTATACATAGAAGATCATATGTTCATGTTTAGTTCCGGTTCCGGCGACTTCGTCGCCGG
>JAOYMZ010082594.1:0-11347 GCA_025802335.1 Pinguicula primuliflora
CGTCATCTTCTTCGTGGGAGTCGTCTGCAAAAAAATCTAAGACCCAGACGTGTTGATCAATTTTACCAATTTAGTGATTCGCCCATCCGTACAGTCAGGCACGTTCTCAATATCTTCATATATGACATCTCACTCTCTTTCCTCAAAGGTTTCAGGATCGGATAAAGAACACCCTGGGAGAGAAATTAAGAAAACAACTTTTAAGTTAGGAACGTGCTTCGTTCGTACATGGCCCCGTATAATAGAGTGGATTCATCCTGACAGACGTGTATACAGGACCGCACAATCATGCTTAGCGTGGGTGAATCACGATGGGCGTGATTTACCCGGAATAATGCATACGAGAATTCTGAATGTTGCGCTTGGTCCCATATATGCAGGGTTCGTATATGCAGGATGGGTGAATCACGACAGATGTGATTACGGGAATTATGAATGTTACTGTCTTATCCCATATACTCAGGGATGCACGTAAACGTCACCCCAGATCGAGGCTTGTGGTTAGAGGTGAGCATCCGGGACCGAAATTACCGGGATTTTCCCAGTACCGATAATCCCGGCCCAATAAGCTCGGTCCGGTAAGCGAAACCGGGAATCAGTACCGATATCAGGACCATTTTTTATTCCCGGTAGCTTACCGGTACGGGATCGGGATACCCCAGTGATTTACCGGGATTCCCGATATCCCGATAACATTTTTTTGTTAATTTACCCAGGCCCGTTGTCGTGTAGCCGGTGGCCCAGGCCGGTGTCCGAAATTATTAATGAAGAATGCATTGGTAAAATAAACTGCCATGGGGTATAGGGGGACTGCAACAAAAAAATAAAAAGCCAAAACAAAATTTGACTACCCGACCCACGAAAAAATCACATAATCTGCTTGGACTTGGACTGTGCTTACAATCCACCTCGTCTGTCATCTCTTTAGTCCTTTGTTTCCTTCAGTGAAATCCATGATTCCCACTCCTTTAACACCCGCAATATATTCATGAATGGCATCGTGCTCCGAATCTTAAATCTCAATTCCGGATTTCCTCTCCTCTCTCATCACTTCACCTTCAGCCCTAGCTAGCTGCAGTCTTAAATCTCAATTCCCTCTCCTTTCTCGTGAGTCTCGTCTCAAATCTCAATTCCCTCTCTTATCAGTCTCCTGTCGGCCGACGGCCATCGCTTACGATAAGTCCCGTGACAGCATCCGACACATTCTCTCACACACATTCTTCTTATTACTTCTTGTTTCACCTAAATTCAGGTTAAGCCAGTAATGTATTCTATATAGCAAAAAAAAACTTTCTTCGGTAGATCTATCACTCGTATCCGGATTTCTGTGTTTGGGTATTTTCGTGTGCTATTTTGTAACTGGGAATCCCACTACCAGACCGGATCCCGGCATCTCGGTACCGATAAGCTCGATTTGTTACTGGGCCGGGATTGGGACAAGAAAATTGTCCCGGTAGTTATCAGGACGGTCTCGGGATTAGGCAATCCCGAGCCCGATATCCCGATACTCACCCCTACTTGTGGTTCCTTACCCTTTTATTGCGGAAAGCATCAATGATTTTAATTCTTCCTTACTGCTCATCGACGGACAACAACTCCAGTTCAGGCAACTAGGAAACCTAATCGTGTTTTCATCAATTATATGGTTGCCACACATTAGGGAGAGCTTGGCAATTGTCTCCAACGCCCAAATTTGTTTCAATGAAATACACATACTTCTTAGGAACATCTTCACGTTAAACTCTATATACGAAAATATCAATAAATGATAAACGGCTCACAAGTAAAGCAAACTGGAAACATGTCAGCGTGTAAATCTCTTTTTGCCTTCGTTCATGGTACTTTGAGTACTTGACCCTAGAGTCCTTATGACCGATGCTATGGACGATCTCTATGTAAGCTTTATTGCCCCATGGCTATGCATTAAACGTGAACAGATCATTTACCATTCTCACAACAAGTTCATCGACTTTTTTCTTTGAAACACCTGCTAGGATCATACACTCTAGCAGGTATAACATGGATAGCTTGACCCTGTCCTCAGATGATTGTCGCTCGGCAGCCTCATCAGTCGCATTGTTGTGCTTCTTCTTCTTCTTATTCATTTTTTTGCGCCTGGACCTTGTCCTCAGACAAATGCCGCTCGGTGTCCTCAGACAATTGCAGCTCGTCAGCCGAATCAGTCTCATTGTTGTGATGCTTCTTCTTCTTCACCTTCTTCGTCAGGACCTTGTCCTCAGATAATTGCAGCTCGACAATGGCACCAGACTTCGTCCTCGTTCTCTTTTTCGTCTGAGCTCTGTCCTCAGGCAATTGCACCTCATCGTTATCCTCTCTTTTGGTCAATTCCATCCACTTCTTCTTGAGGTCTTTAAATATGAGGTGCGTGCATCCTTTGAAGCAATCATCTCTTATCCGATTATCACGCGCGGAATGATCCAGATCTGGCTTTTTCGAGCATTTCAACCCTGTCACCATTGCAAATTCATGGATATCAAAATGGATTGGTTTCTTATCTATAAAAAACCATAGCTCCATCCACTTAGGCGTATCGATCTGTCATAGCACTAAGAAATGGGCAAGTTACCTAAAGAATGTAGTCTGTTGTGATGTCCAAGAATCGTCCAAGTCCAGTAAATACCCGAAACAACCCTTTCGAATTTGGGCGAGCTCTCGTTTTGTCAAACGCTCTTTTATCTCCCCTATAACCCGCAGGGACTGGCGCACCATCACCTTCACTGAAAACTCCACATGCACGTTGTCATAGACCTCCAATGATAGATATGTTGGAATGCTGAATAGTTTAAGTGCATCAGCACGTATGGGCAACTGTGTATATGTTTCACGCAATCAAACAAAATCTCTAAGAGAATTGTTCAAACAAAACTGCAGATTGTTAATATGGGGTTCATTCCGAACCCGACCAATGGAGTCGTGTAATCATGTCACAATGTACAAAAAAATTCCTACCGTAAGATTCCAAGATGGGAAATGGCTTGCAATGTGTCCACCAAAGTCATATCCTACCATCAAACCCACATTTTTTTTATGTTTCTATGTTGTCCGTAACACCATTTCTCCCGCAGCATTTTAGCAAGTTCTTTGAAAACTGTTGCTGCTCCTCATTCTCGCGAAGAGTAGTTCGTGTGCGTATTTGAGGCATTATTGCCGGATATTTGATCACCAGAAATTTGGACGAGTTTTTGTGTATGCGTGTTCGACGATTTCTCCATCGACATGTTGAAGGCAATTCGAGTCGAGATTTTCGGATTTTTCAATGAAGTGGATGTTTCTTTTGGCGGTGATAAAAAAGTATTCCAGCAATTTAACTTGAGTAGAAGATATTAAGACGATTTAGTATTTTATTTCTTCTACATTTTCTTTTAATATCTTTTAAATAAAAAGACAATAAAAATAAATTAAAAATAAAATAATCGGTTAAAATTCAATTTTTGGTGACCAATTAATTCCTATTTTTGTCATCATATCAAAAATTTTAAAAATAAAAAATGACGAAAACTGTGAAAAAAAATTGACCGCCATCCTTAATTCTGGATGGCGGGAAATTCACAATGGCGCCTCCGGTGCCCTGCACACATAAATCGATGAATATGAATCCTCCAATCCTCCAGTTGTTTTATCGTCGATACCTAGGGTTCCAAATCCTCTGAAGATCCATCAACTTCCGGTGTCAATTTACTCCATTCTCTATATATTACAGTTTCTGCTCAGTCGGAATGGGGAGCAAGGTGATGGCTGACATAATTTCCACAGTCCGGTCAATTGTCGGCGAGGATTTTTCCGAAATGGACGTAATTCGAGCTCTACATATGGCCAACAACGACGCAACTGCCGCAATTAACATCATATTTGACAATCCCAAAAGCGTCAAGAAATTGGAAATCCCCAAGCCGAGCGAACCCTCTAGAAGAAGCATACACGCCAAATCTCCGAGTCCGGGGCGCGAAGTTATCGAAGTCGAGAGTTTTGGTTCCGGTTTATATTCGATGGACGGTTCAAACAACGCGGGAGATGATTACCGTGACGGCGGAGTGGCGGAAGAAATGGGGAGTGAGTGGTGGTATGTGGGAAGTAGTGAGATATCCACGTTGTCCACTTGTAAAGGAAGGACATTGAAGGTCGGTGATCCGGTAAGTTTTACGTTTCCGGAGAGAAAGTTGCCTACGCATTCACCTGGGGGATTATGGGGAGGGCGGGGGCGACAGGTGGCTATCTGCTCTGACATTGTACGGTTTTCAACTAAAAACTGCGGAGAGGTATTAAAGTTCGATGTTATTTTGCGATTGCGCCTTATGTTGAGTCTTATGTTCACCCTTTAGCTGCTTTGACTTATGCATTTTTCTCTTTGCCGCATATGCATTTTACTGTTTGTGTGATAAAGTATTAATATGTTATTTTGCAGATTGGTCGTATTCCAAATGACTGGGCTCGATCGCTTTTACCTCTTGTGAGGGGTAAAAGGGTTCGTGTTCTCGGGTGGTGCAAAGCGGCTCCTCCTGTATTGGGAATTATGGATACTATTGTGTTAACTATCAGGTAGTTCTTCCTTACATTCAGTATTTCGTCCAATTGACAGTGAAAACGTGAATGTATGATTTAATTAGCCAACTGTTATTGAATGTTACAATCTTTATTAATAACTTTTTGTGGTGCTGCAGCATTTATATTAACAGCACCATGTTCCAAAAGCACCGTCAGACTGAACTTAAGGCATATGGCAATTTAGATGAGGAGTCGGTCATTCACCCCCTTCCAACTTTGTTCAAAATACTTGGACTTGTTCCTTTTAAGAAGGTGATATGCCCTCAATGATGGATATTGATGATACTTCAGCATTAATTTGAAAAACAATTCCTAATCAAAATTCCATCCACAGAAACCGGCATATATTGCATAAATTTTAGTAATGATGGATTGACCTCTATATGTGCTCCTGTAGGCACAGTATACTCCAGGAGATCTATTTACAAGAAAGAGACCTTTCACTACTGAGGTACAATTTTCATATGTACCAGGTATTTAATTATAATAAATAGAAATGTCAAGTGTTTAGTTACAGGATGGCTCGGGTTCACCTCCATCCCTTTTACATACAAATAAGTTCAAGAGTGCATCTTCTGGAGATGGAAACATTGCTGAAAATGAGGAAATATCTGAAATGGAACTTGACAATATCGTTGGTGTTACTGATAACTTGCAGTTAGAGGTAAAGGAATTTTTGATGTCCCTTCAACCTGCTTTTCCCGCTTCTCTTTATATATCTAGCAACCTGGTTAATGGTTTCTTAGGAGATGGAACCTCCTTGTACACTGCTCTGTGAACTTCGCCCTTACCAGAAGCAGGCCCTTAGTTGGATGGTTCAACTGGAGAGGGGACACAGCATGGATGAGCTTGCAGCAACTTTGCATCCATGCTGGGATGCTTACCGCCTTCGAGACAGGTGCCTGAGGTTTCAATGCTATTGATCAATATTTCAGAAATTAAAACTCATAGATTCATGAAAAATCTGTTTGATTTCTTCACAGGAGAGAACTGGTTGTGTATGTAAATGCCTTTTCAGGTGATGCAACAACAGAATTTCCTAGCACTCTTGAAATTGCCAAAGGAGGAGTATGTTGCTATTAATTTGTCGATACCTATTTTTCCTTTGGTTAGAAGAATCGTGTGACTGTAAGTATGTTTACAGATTTTGGCTGATGCTATGGGGCTTGGGAAGACCGTTATGACTATAGCTCTCCTTCTTACGCGATCTGGAAACTGCGGGTTGCTGAGTTGTACATCCAGCGATTCTTCCAATGGAAACTGTGAAGCCGGGTTCAATTCTGATAAGTCTACATTAGCTCCAAAGAAAGCTGGTGTTGACAATATTGGGAAACAAAGGACCGTTCTTATCAATGGTGGTAATCTGATTGTATGCCCAGTGACACTTCTAGGCCAATGGAAGGTACGGGGTTTGTTATGCATTAGGATGTGAGGCTACTATATTAAATATTTGGAATATTTATACTCTTAGACGGAGATCGAAACTCATGCTCAACAAGGGGCCTTGTCCATTTACGTGCATTATGGCTCAACTAGATGCAAGGATGCCGAAATTCTATCCCAAAGTAATGTTGTGCTAACTACATATGGGATCCTATCTTCAGAATTTTCAGCAGAGGTAATTATTAAAGTAGCTTAAGAATGATCCCAGCATTTTATTTTCTAGAATTTTCTTGTGGATGCTTGAAAAATATAGTAATAGTGTTATTGGCATCTTATTCTCTGTGCTACTGGAACATGCTTGTAGATTAATCTCACTATTTCTTCTTATTATATCTTTATAGAAATCCGAAGAAAATGTGGGATTATTTTCAGTTAGATGGTCTAGAGTAATCCTTGATGAGGCACATTCCATAAAATCAACCAAAAGTCAGATCTCATTAGCTGCTGCTGCTCTTTCTGCTGATTGTCGCTGGTGCCTTACTGGTACACCTCTCCAGGTAATTTATCATCGATTTACTGGTAATATCCTATCATGATTTTTGAATTTCAATTTGATATTTATTTTACATATTGTATATGAATGCAACATATGCTTCTAATGAATGCAGACCCCCTTCTAGTTATATTTTCATCGTTTGTTTGTCGAGTATTTTGAAATATCACCACGGACTAGAACGGGTTCACGCTATCCATGTTGTTTTGTGTCAGTTCCTTTCACTTGTCTGCTGGTTTCACAGATATCATTCACACCTTCTTTCTCCGCCTTATGATTTTCTCGTTCATACATGTGGCCAATCCTATTTCTCAATAACATTATATTCTCTTTTTCTCAAAATCTGTTCAGAAGCTCGACTGGCATAGATGACAAGAATGCATTAAGTTAATTAACAAATAGGAATTAATATCTTGAACTCTTAAATGATGTCGAGCACTGGTAAATGAATTTCAGCCATTAATTATCTGACACAAATACATCTGGTCCTCTGTTGTTAAGCAATTCTCGTTTCATGTATTAGACACTCTCTCCACTTTTATGTATTCCGTCATATTCATTTTATATTCATGAGGTTTGAAGTTCAGCTATTATCATTTTGGGTAACCGTTCATTTTCTAATGATTCTTGTCCTAGTGCTTGATTTGTTCCTGAAGATGCTTCATATAATTTCTTCATGGTTCTATTTCTTGTAACAGAACAATCTTGGGGATGTTTACAGCCTTCTTCGATTTTTGAAGATTGAACCATGGGGAAACTGGGCCTGGTACGATGTTGAATGCTGTTGACCTCAATGTTTTGTTTGGCTATTCTTTTGATAAATCCGGCATACACTAAGATGATGCGCTGTTGGATCTTGCAGTTGCTCTGAAATTTTGAGAGGAACTATATTTGCTTGGGAAATATATACTTTTTTTGTTCGGGCGAACTTCCACAATTTGGAATGTTAACCTTATGCTTCCCTTTTGTTGATTTTGTTCAATGGCTGAGATTCTTACTGTTGTGCATCTTAACATACTCACCCTGGCTGGTGTTCTTACAACTATACTACTCTTCTTCTCCGCATTTAGTAAAATTTAATTTGCATCATTACTTAATAAAATGAACTTTTTATCAATCACTAGGTGGAATAAGCTAGTCCAGAAACCTTATGAAGGAGGTGATGAGAGGGCATTGAAGTTGGTCAAATCTATTTTAAAGACAATAATGTTGAGGAGAACTAAATCTAGCACAGATCGACATGGCAGGTGGAGATTCTTCTGTGCTACTCTTTTTTCCCTCTATTTTTCTTACTCTTCCTTCTTTTATATGTAATTCTATTGACTTTTTTATTGCTTCCATGCAACTCTTGTAATTTGCAGGCCAATTTTAGTCCTGCCTCCTGCTGACATTCAAGTCGTATATTGCAATCATACCGAAGCAGAGAGTGACTTTTATGAAGCATTGTTTAAAAAATCGAAGGTACGGAACTGTACAAAATTCTTATGTCCTACGTTTACTGCTATGGACTTAATTTCCTTTATTCCTGCAGGTGAAATTTGATCAATTTGTGGCGCAAGGGCGGGTTCTTCATAACTATGCAAATATTTTGGAGTTGCTTTTACGCCTTCGGCAATGTTGTGATCACCCATTCCTTGTAATGAGGTGCGTATATCTGTGTCAGGTCTCGTGTTTGAACTGTTTGCCTGTTTGACATCTTTCACTGCATCCAAGAAAGGAATTAATGCGTGCACGTGACTACTTTATTTGCATATTATGTATGTTATCCTAAGTGCTCTCACTCAAAATAATTTGAAGATGTTGTTAAGGAATTTATATTCCTATTGGGATCGTGTAGATTGGTGTTTGCCTCAAATATTTTGGAACTATGAATTTACGGAATGCAAACATGTGGTTTTGGCAAATATGCTTTTTGCCCGTGCACTTCTTGATGTTGATTTGAAGGTCCATTGCTTAGCCCGTTGTGGTCTATACTGCACTTCTTGGATCGCTTCCATAGCTTATGTGTATATAGGCACTGTGTATTTCCTTGATCTAGCAAAGACTTAGATTAAAGTTCATGTTGCCTACATAACTCATTAATTGAATATAATAACAATCTATAGTAAGGTCCAGTCTCTGTATGTATGTGTATGTAAGCATTTGAAGATCAATTGAGGTGCACATAAACATGTCTACTTTGATTAGTTCTTATTAAGATTGTACTGGTGATGCTGTTCCTTAAATGTACAGCCGAGGTGACACCCAAGAGTACTCCGATTTGAATAAACTTGCAAGGCGCTTCCTCGAGGGTTGTCGGAATGGCCAATCGAATGAAGCACCACCTCCTGCTTATGTTCAGGAAGTCGTAGATGAGATACGGAGAGGGGAGCAAGGAGAATGTCCTATATGCCTAGAAGCATTTGAAGATGCAGTATGGACCCCTTGTGCTCATCAGCTCTGCAGAGAGTGTATTTTGACAAGCTGGAGAAACTCTTCAAGTGGCCTTTGTCCTGTTTGTAGGTAGTACCACACAGTTTATTATCACCTTATAACGTGATATTTTTTTTTTTGCTGAAGACGCTAATCAATTGCATTTGAATTTATATGTTGTCAATGTGCTAATGGCTTTCATTGATGGTTTCACAGGAAGACTGTATGCAAACAAGATCTCATTACTGCCCCTACTGGTAGTCGTTTCCAGGTTGATGTTGAGAAAAAATGGAGGGAGTCGTCAAAGATCACTGCTCTTATGCGTGAACTAGAAAACTTAAAGTCGGGTGGCTCGAAAAGTATCGTATTCAGTCAATGGACTGCGTTTTTGGATCTTTTGCAAATTCCTCTTTCCAGGTAACGCCTTTCAAATTTTCAGTCTTTGTTAGCTATATCTGTCTGCATTCTGTATTTCGTCGAAATTGTTCCTCGTCTGCATCATTTTGTCATTCCTCCTGCTCTTTTCTGCCTGCATAGATTATGAAGGAACTGTATTAGTTATTACTTCTATTTTATCATTATATTCAGGAGCAACATTTCATTTCTTCGCCTTGATGGGACTTTAAGCCAGAAAAAACGGGAGCGAGTACTAAAACAATTTTCAACCGACGATAAGATCAAGGTGCGTCCTAGGCTATGTATTCTAAACAATTTTTTCCTTCCAGTGAATTTCGTTAAGTAGTCCTAGCAGTTTATATTTATCCGTGTCCAGGTATTACTCATGTCACTGAAAGCTGGCGGAGTTGGAATAAATCTCACTGCCGCATCAAATGCTTTTGTGATGGTATGTCTCTTGGGTTCATGATCCAACAATTTTTCTTGTTTCCTGTGTAAGACAATAAGAAAGAAACTGGTTATACCTATAATTCTTGATTATCACTTTGGATTAGTTAGCCAATAATAAGAATTCCAATTCTAGCTGTCCTAAAACAACTATCTGCAGGATCCTTGGTGGAATCCCGCAGTTGAGGAACAAGCACTCATGCGCATTCATCGTATCGGACAAACGAAACCTGTATTTATCAAGCGGTTTGTTGTCAAGGTATTCTCTTTTCTTGAGCAACCTAGTTGGGGAATGTTGTTACAATATGATGCCGAACTTATGGTGCCGAAAAATTGATACAGTGCTGAAATCTAATACGATGGCTGTGATTAGATTTCGGCAATGTATAATAAATTCGGCACTAGAAAAAAATTTATATTGTAGCTGTATGAGTGATTAATATCCTGGTGTGTCTTCTCAGGGCACAGTTGAGGAAAGAATGGAAGCCGTGAAAGCGAGGAAGCAACGCATGATATCGGGCGCTCTAACTGACCAAGAAGTTCGAACCACACGCATAGAAGAACTTAAGATGCTCTTCACGTAGACCAACTTCCCATCAGATGGACCTTTTGCAGAATTTTTTTGGGGGAGGCTCCTTGGGGAATCTCACGTACATACGAGTCGCATTTTGTCACTGTTTCTGATTAGTTAAGGGAAGTACACGAGTATCAACAGCCAACTGGTACTTTTAGCTTGAAAATTCTTGGAACGCCACCAAGTGTGAAGCTAATGCATGATAAACTTGTCACGGTTGCGTTCTGCTGTAGTACACCTACTAGGTGCAGGCATTGTATTGGTTGTAATTTATTAGAATCGGTACCAGAAGAAAATGGATGCTTTTTCTTGATGCCATCAGATGCAGTACGGTATGTAAATTGAGAAACGATTTCTTGCAAGGTCTTCTATAATATAAATGTATAGTATGCATAAGAGTTTTACATAAATCTCATGACACATCACAATAACATACACAACCACAATTATTTTTTAATGTGTGGTTGTGATGCTTGTCATATCATGGTGTTTATGAAAAGGGTCAAAAGTGAGGGTACAGGTAGCATTATTCGTATGCATAATGCATGTATATATAGTTTTCTAATATATTCATATTTATATTTTAGTAATAACTATATTCGATCAGGTCTAATAACTATATACGATCAGGTCCGATATTTTAGCTCTTCATGATGGGTCTGAAAATTACCTAACTTACAAAAGAAAATTGCTCCCGCCACCCACACCGTAATCAAACTTTCACACATCAGCAAACGACCGGTATGTCTTTGCATCTAGAATGATTTGTCTTACCCCCGCCACTGCAGCAATTGCCGCAAAAGCCGTGAAAACTATGGCAATGGTTGTATTCACACAAGAGATGAGGTTTTTCTTGGATGGTTTTTTTGGTAATTAAATGGCTGTATTTCACTCTTCAAAAGACTGTACAAAATTACAATATCAAAAAACTTCCATAATAATCAAACAATACTACAAGTGGTCTCAAATTCTCAAGCTTATGTTCATCATATTTATCGGATCAGTAAGCCATACTGTCA
>JAOYMZ010082605.1:0-11346 GCA_025802335.1 Pinguicula primuliflora
TGCTCTTCGTCAGATTGTGATGATACTCGCTAACCGTACTAGCTTCGCACGTGTGGGAGTAGCCCATTTTGGTGATTACTCACTTGCACCCATTTGGTCTGAAACGTGCGCTGAGATTCCACATGCAAGAGGTCTTCTCGAAGTGTTTGCGCCACAGTAGCAACCTCTTTGTATCACTTTTGTACACACAACATTCTTTTTTTGCGTGTACAACGTGATATTGCTCGACGGCCCGCTGCAAATGCGCTTTGTCTTTGAATAATTGGCCGATCTCGAGCAAACCAATATCATTGTCGAAACGACTTGTGCTCATAGATGGGGGAATATCCATAGAATTCCTAAGTTGAGAATATTCATCATGATGTCACTCCGCAGGTCCACCATCTAATGGTACTGGGTACATCTGGTTGACCCAGAGTCTTGGGCGAACCGTACGGATCGGGCACATATCCTCACCTTCATTCTCACTATCAGGTTCAGAATCAAGAATCTCACCTTCATCTACAGGCTCCGCCAAATCAGCTTGCGGATCTGTAAAAATCTCGATAGCTTCAGGTGGTGGAATGGTGGATTTGGTACTACATGATGGTTCTCACCCTCCATCTATACTCATTTGTTGTTGATCATCGTCCTGGGTGGGTGGAAAATTAAAATTCCATTGCCCAGACGAACCGTTACTAGCGTAAAATCCAGAACCGTAGTAGTTGCTCATCTCGAATATTTATTGTGTTGGTGGTTGTAGAAATGTAAAAATTGGGGGTTAATTTATAATATACATCTCGAATTTCGGAAGTCTCCGTTTCTTCACAATCCTGAATTTATAATATACTTGCGAAGACCAAGATTTATAATACCTAGTCTTCGCAGATCCGGGCGCAAATTCCCGGATTTTGCAAATTCAGACTCTATTCTCGGACTTGCCAAGTCCGGACAGTGACATTTTCAAAAAGGCGCGACGACCCTGTGGCAAAAAAAAATTGACTGTGTCCCCTTATTCCTCTTATAAACCGAGATTTTGGAAAATTTTCATTCTTATTGTATTCACGAGAGATCAAATGTACTTATATTATACATACTAAAATATTACTCATGTCTTAAAGTCACGACCACCATAAAAATACTTACGGAAAATGCTGCTCGCGCATAACCGCACGCGGCGCACGAGAAATTCTATCATTTTAGTTTGAATTATTAAAAAAATAAAAATAATTAAATTATAAATACGTCGAAACTCGAAACTATATGAAATCGCATGTCATATGGAAGCGCTCGATGCGCTAATAATTATGGTGACATCCGTTACGGCAAACGGTGACCTATGCGCCAGATATTTAAAATAGAAGTAAAGATGAAAAATTTATTAAAATAATAATATAATATTCCAAAAACAAGAACTTCTCTTCACCTCATTTGTCCGAAATGAGGTGGACACAAAACGGCAAGCTTTTTGTTGTTTGAAAAGAGAAGATGAGGGTGGTTTAACCAGTTGTTTTAATAGATAGATAGATTCATACATATTTTCCACTTCTCAATTCCTACAATTTAGGCATTCTAATAAAGTAAGAATTTATTCTTATCTTTTTTCAGAAATTTTCTTATGCCGAATCGTCTATGCCGATTAAAAAATGATTGCATGGCGAGTAGTAATCCTGATCGTCGGTTTTTAATCCGACGGCCAGGATTTAAGGTCTCAATTCAAAGAAATGCCGGGTCAAAGTCAAAGAAATTAAGTGCACCGCCTCCATGTAAACCATTGTTCCCTCCTGCTTCGCCGCCACGATAATTCCCCTGTCGATGGCTGCGGACCGGAGATCCATCGGTACGACTACCCCTTGAATTATAGTGGTAAATTTCTTCATTGCCATTGTTGTACTTAGCCCCACCCCCCATCATTATTCTTCTCAAACTTGTCCGTGGAAATCAAATGGGCAAGACACATGGGAAGTACATAACACTCGAGAGATGAAAATCGGGAGACAAGATGATAGCCCGGGATTAGCGCACGTTCACCTCGATTTCAGATCAATCAAGCAAGGAATTTCAGATTAATCAAGCAAGGTAATTGGTTGCAATGGTTTTTGCTGCTCGTAAGCCTTATGTTTTTTCAAAACAGGGGAATCCGTATGCCATTGTGTCTGAAGTGTTGCAGGTGATGGGTTGCGGGTGATTTGACCCGGTATTTCTTTAAAAACCCGTGCACATGCCATTTAATTGAGGCATTAAATTCTGAACGTTGGATTAAAAACTGATGGCCAGGATTACCACTCGGCCTGCAACCAATTTTAATCGGCATATACGATTCGGCATAAGAAAATTTCTGTCTTTTTCCCTTATTTACAATAACTACTTCCTAACACTACCACTCAAGTTCGGGGTGGAATGACCAATACCTAACTTGAATAATACATCATGAAATATCCTATCATTAATTGTTTTGGTCAAGATATCAGCCAACTGGTCTTCAAACCCCACAAAGGGAAGTATAACTACTCCACTTTCGAGTTTTTCTTTGATGAAGTGTCAATTAACCTCAACATGTTTTGTCCTATCATGTTTAACTGGATTTTTTGAAATATGAGTATCAGCTCGATTATCACACATTAAGGGAGATACCACAGATGGTATAACCCCCAACTCTGTCATCAACTTTCTTATCCATAAAATATTAGAATTTCAATTAATCCATGAGCCACTCCTAGAAACTCGGCTTCTGTACTTGACAATGCAACTACTTTCTGCTTTTCGCTTCTCCAGGTAACAAAGTTTCCACCAACAATAGTGAAGTACCCTGATGTTGATCGTCGATCAACGCGATTGCTAGCCCAATCTACATCAGTATAGACTTCAATCCTCAGATGTACATATTTTTTAAAAAGTATCACAGTATCACAGTGATACTGTGATACTGTGATCACATGTTGCCTCCATGTGATCTATTTGGGATTGTGTATAAATGATTCATAACTCCCACTGCATATGCAATATATGGACGAGTACACGCTAAATAAATCGGCTTGCTAACCAAGTGTAGGCACCGACTTTTATCTGGTCCTTCTACAATTCACAGACCATGATTTAGAACCATAGGAGTATGTGGTGGCTTGCTCTCAAGTAACCCAGGCTTTGTAAGTAAGTCTATGTTTGCAAGTTGTACTGAAAAAGGTGTTTTGGGCTTTTCAGGAGGGATTTTGAAAACAAAGTGATTTTATAAAGAAGTTATAAATTGTTTGTAGTGAGGGTTTTACCCCGTCAAAATTTAAAAAAATAATGTGACAAACTGGATATAATACGGAAATTTTTGGGGGTATTTTGGTAATTATCTTAAAAGGTGAATTTTGAAATAATTATAAAATTGTCATCGCTGCCTCTCATAAGCAACTCAAATTGAGTTTTTGACTTTTGGGCATTTGGGAATTTTTCCACCACCAGTCCACCGCTAAAGCCAAAATTGCAAACAGTGTTAAAATGGTTTCTGCAATTGACAAACCAAAAGCAACTTTTCAGTAGAACTTGCAAACATTGCCTAAGTCTAAGATATATTTACTTCGAGATATATAAATACTCAGCTTAGATCGTGATACTTCAATTCTTCAATTCCAAAAAAGTAATTCTGCATTCCCAGGTCTTTCAGCACAAATTCCTTGAAGAGATTTCTCCTCAAAGTCTCAATCTCATTTGTGGCAACCCTGTGATCATCATATCATCAAAGTAAATAATCACACATGTAATATATTGGCTCCAGCGTTTCAAAATAGTGTGTGATCTGTAGGCTTTGCCACCAAAAAATAAAATCTTATAAATATGGATGCTCTTAATCCGAACGCTAAATATCATTTCTCGATTAACGAAAGTAAATCTGATTATCGGTTCTAAAAAAATTGGCATGAGTTTCAAAAATATCGATGATTTTTTTTACGACCCAAATTAATCACTCACTCCTAACCCGATATATACAATTTTAGGTAAACTTATTTTGATTATCATTCAGCTTAAGCCCAATGGGCATGCACCCAAACTAACCAGCCAGTACCCATTCCATTGGGCATGAAGTTGTTGGACGAGCTTAAGTCCTACAGCCCCTACAACTTGTGGCAATAGACTGCTGTAGTCCATCACTTATTGTAAGTGGAGGTCGACTGTCAAATTTTAATTTCACTTGATAAAGACCCCAAGGAAGAGTGGCACATATACTTCATAGAGAGCTTGGAACCTTAGTAAAAACTTAGTTTGTTTGTGTTTGTGAACACATGCTTGAATCTTTGTTCTTCCATTTGTGGTCATGAGCTGGTTGTTGATTCTTTGTTGTTTCATATTTGGTAGAAGTCTGAGTTTGTTTGTGAACTAATTTGGTGAACTGAGTTTGTTTATGAACTTATTTCTTTGTTCTTCACTTTGTAGCTTGGAATTCGGTTTGGAATACTTGTGTTCATTTTATAAAATAAGGTGAAAGTGGTAAATGAATACTCACTAAACAGTACAATAGTACATAATCAAACTGCAAAAAAATACTGAATGTCAAATTAAATGTAATCAATGAACAATCAAATCTAAGATTTAAAATGAGAAAGTAGATTTGGACATTATATAATAATTCGGTATAATTTTTAAATGAAATGATTTCAGGTCAGGCCAAAAGTAAATTTGGGCACTAAACAAATACAAAATCAAATTATCATTCAATTAAAATGAACCTGTAATGTAAACATTGATTGTGCATGTTCCGAATCTGGGTTTACAAATATCTTCCAATTCCATGGCGGGATGTAGAAAAATCCTGAGGGCGCCAATATTCCCGCCTCTCAGTGCTAAGCAAATAGCACTATAAAAACTCCGCGCTACCAGAATTCATTCCAGATCCGATACTTCCCGCACAGACACACCAACATTTCGTTTTCCCTCTTCTTAGATTTCACTGAGTTATGGTTGTGGCCTTGGGTCCTGGAAAATTCTACGGCAGCAGCCTCCCGCGGCCGTGGTTCTACACCGACGTCAAATTCAGCGATGAGCGTGTGGATCCGCCGCCATCTGTGATGGATCCGCTCCTTCGCTGGGCCACCGATGCACACTGGTCCATGGGTGGTCTCAATCTCGAGCGGAGACGTCTCCAGGGGCGCATCGAAGGGAATGTCGAGAAGTTACGGTCTCAACGGGAGAAGATCTCGAGGAGTGTAGAGAAGCAGAAGAAATCCGCTGCGAAATTGTCAAATAAGTCTGGATCTAGGAAGGATCGTAGCATCACCAGGGTTAGTGATTCTCCGTCGCCGCCTCCGGCTCCGGTGGCGATTAAGAGGCGTAGAGTTGTTGGGTTAGTGGATGAGGAGGAAAATGGGGAAGATCTGCAGTCGAAGGCGAAGAGAGTAGTAAGGAAATTGGGAACTGATTTTGAGCGAGTGGCCGTCGAGAGTGGGATGTCAAAATCCAGCGACGCCGTGGCGTCCATATCCAATGCTGATAAGAACGGTACAAGTGCTGATGACAATGAGGATGTATCAAACGGGAGGAAGAGGAAGACCATCGAAAAGGGCCGAAAGAGGATCGGTGCTGCGATGGTGAGCACTGCTGTTAAGATTCGGACCTCTCCGAGATCGGCCAAGCGCAGATTAATTGCGTAGACTAGTTGTTCGATGATTTGTCTGACCGAGTTAGAATTCATCTAATTTTAATTTTTAATTGCTATTTTGGTTGGATCGTCGAATTCAATTATGTACACCTACCTATTTCTGAAGGTGACTATGTTATGTTTCAATGGCTCCTTGATTTTGGTATGCATCAAGCTTTGTTTATATTTCAAACTTTCTTAATTGCTGATGGATGGATTCTTAGGCTGTGTTTGTAACTGTTTTTGCAACCTACTTATGGATGTTGAATCGTAGTTTTTTTTTTTTGGAGTGTTTGCAAAATCTGCTTCTACTTTAACTGTTGAAACACAGTTTCAAGTCATAATCCAAAAGCAAAGGAGGAGATGCTTCTGCGATTTAAAAGCAGGCGGTGGCATTTTTGAAAATAAATAAAATGCATATGTAAGACCATATTATTTTTAAAAATTATTTATATGATTAAAATATATCATTTTAATCGAATTATAAGGGTAAAATTGAACTTTCCGTTTATAAATATAAGATAAACTAAAAATATTTGCAAACACTACTATTTGATTTTTTTCTGTAGCACCACAGTTTTCGCAAACACTCAACATTTTGTTTTCAAAGCACTTTTTTTTTTCTCCATTAAAAAATATTTTGCAAAAGTAAAAGGATTTGCAAACACACACTTAAACTGATGATTGTGACTGGACCTTAGCTTCGATACACTTTAACTGATGATTTGGCTGATGCTCCTGTGAACCTTGATTTGTGAGTAGTGGTACCAAATTGAGATGGAATAATATGAAAGATGAAATGTGGAGTACATATGCACTTTTGCAAGAACTACTCACAATCTTCACAATTGCATCTTTTGCATCAACCTATAACCATCAGTAGTTAAGGAATCACATTGAAGTTAATGAAGGTCCACCCACAATGAGCTGCAGGTCCTTCAAGAGCCCCATCCATCAGCAATTGAGCGTAGCAAATGTTTCAATCCACTTCCACGGATGTTCACAAGTGATTTTATAAACGTTGCTGTGATTGGTTATTACTTCACAAAAGGTACTCAAAATTGCATGTTTGTTACTTTACAAGGTTGCACAAAAATTCCGGTTTCACACAACAAACCGATCAAATATATAAATATTGCTTCCCTGCATCTGCATCATCTGTTGTGACAATATGTATTCAAGGCAAGAGTTTTCATATTGCCACACAACATTCATTGGACTCAGTAGCTCATGCATATTGTGGCTGCCTAGGAAAACAAATTATCAATCCAAATGCAAATAGCTCATACTGGGATTTTATCAGAGTTACTGCTTTTTAAAGAACTCGTATCCCTCTCAGCCACCAGTGACCGGCACAAAGATTCAAGTTTTTCCTTTTGGTTTCGAGTTTTCTCCAGTTGTTTCTTCAAACGTTCGCGCTGCTCCAACAAAGAAATGTAAGTTGACTATCAAGTTTAAGCTACTGTGGTAAAGGGCTAGAAGCAAAATAATCTTACCTCATCGGCGAGTTGTATGAGAGTAACATCTGTCTTTTCACATTTGCTCTTCAAGAAGCTGTTTTCTTTTTTGAGTTCCTTTACTGACGTGGCCATCTGATTTCAAAAACACAAAATGAATTGGGCGATAATAAACTTCATATACAATTCGGAGCATGTGCATCCATGTTGAGAGCACAAGCTTTGTAAATGAAAATTTTATGGCTGAGTACCTTTTCAATTTCTTGCTTGAATGTCTCAAAGACCTCGTTGCTTTTCATCAAGGCCTCCTGGGGAAGGAGGAAAGAGAGCAACACCAGAGGTGCATTTTGTACAACCCATGAATCAATAAATATTTTTAATATCAAGAAGAAAAGTAGTATACTCTGCTGATCTTCCATCCACATATTTTTGCATTGGTCAGTTAAATAATCATAAAAGAACTTCATGTTAAATGTTTTTTTTTTGGTAAGCTTCATGTTAACTTCATATGTTAAATGTTTACTTCATTTAATAGGTTAATAACTCAAACACAAGTAAAAGTTAACCTGGAATTGTTGGAATTTTTCACTGTCAGCTGTTACTTGCAACCTCAAATTCTTTTCAGTTGCTAAGAGTTGCGCTACTTGATCAGCGTATAATTTCATTTGCAACTGTTCCTGCCCTAGCTTTTCTTCATGTTGCTTTAGTTTTAAATCGGCAAGCTGAAGTTCAAGTGTTTTCTGTTTTAGCTGCAAATCAAACAAACAAAAGATACTCAATATTTGCAACCATTCAACAGAAAATTAAGGTTTATTACATATATGTAGAAAGTACTGGAGACCTGCTGCGCATGTTCCTGCTCTGATAACGAATATTGGTCAAGAAGTTGTTTTAACTTGATCTTTAACCTGAACTTGGTAAGACAGCAAGACGATAAATTTTGTTAAAGCTCCAAAGATTAAATTTAGAAGTTCATTTATATAAAGAATAATGCTACTTGTACCCTCAAAATGGACACACTTCATAAACCCCTTATGTGGCAAGATGTGTGTAGTTGTGATGATTGCCACATAAAGGGATTTATGAAGTGTGTCCATTTTGAGGGTACAGGTAGCATTGCTCTTACATAAAATCCATAGGAAAAAGAGATGACTAATTTGCGCTAAAATTGTCGAGCGCGTGAATTTGCGCCACATTGATTTTGACTGTATTAAGTCTATTAAGATGATCTCAAAAATAGTTAAATCAAGATACAAATTGCTGAAAGATAAATGCAACTTGGCGTGGTCCTGGAGGTAGGAAACATTTCTAGATGAAGCACTTTTAAAGTAGATGGTTCTCTTAAGCGATCACGAACCAAAGACCTGCCTGATACAAAAAGAGGCAAGTCTTGGATATGTCTTACATTTCATTCTCTTTCAGTTGAGAGATAGATTCATCTTTCTGCTCCTCCAACTTGTAACTTAGTTCCTGTATTACAGCAGGATACATATTCATTAGAATGAAATGAAGAACTTGCATTATTTACAGCTTCCGCCTTATACGTTCATGCAAATCCAATCCTCGAGGACCCATTTACTAGTCGGACAATGTAATTACGGATAGGGAATTACGAATCTAGAGACTGGAATTATACTACCTAAATCACGATTTCGGTATGGCCTACAATTTTAATGCCACATTACTACACATTGCACCGAATATGAATTCCGCGGCCCACATTTCATGTGAATCAAATCCTCTAGGGGATTGCCCGTTTATTGCGCTTCATATGATAAGATTGAAAAAGGAGCTATCCTTACCTAACGTATTTCTTACAGATTAATGGAGTGATTCAATTCTCAGATAAAAATGTTGGCATAACTGTCAAGGAGAATAGGAGACAGACATGCTTCTATTGAATTACCAAACAAATAGCAGTATATAAGAACCTTTATTGCATCTTGAAACTTGTTTGATAGTTCAAATCTCAAACTTTGACCCTCGGATGATGCTCTTTTGCATTCATCCTGAAATAAACAAGTCATAACCTGTTACCAAGTATGCCTTTGCAGTAAACTTTTGCAGGTTAATAACAAACTGTTTCTTATATGTATGTATATCGTGCATCCCTGAGATCAGGGAGTGGCCAGAAATATTCAAAATTATTAGAAAATATAGATTATGGCTTTATGACATCATTCTGATAATATTGAAATAGTCTAGATTAAGCAGTTTATCAGAACAAAGCAAACTATGTACCATTAACAATTTATTTTGACGTTGCAGCTCCCGGCATAATGACTCGAGTTTTTCTCTAACAGCAAGGGCTGCAGATCACAGAATTTATACAGGTTACCAGACAAAGGTGTCCCTGATTTCCAACAGTATCAATGGATACATGTCCACTTCCTTTCTTTTACTTTTAAAAAGATCAGATTACTAATTACACTAATCAGTTTGCTCAAAGTTGTCAAGATCAAAATAAATTAAACTAAGTTAGTAGCCACCCGGCAAGTAAGCAAACGTGAGATTATCACGGTCATTAAGTATAAGAAGAAGCAATATGAAACAACACGAATGAAGATCTGTTATACAGATATTCATTAGTAACTAAATCTATATTCCGAAGAATGACCAACCAGAATCTCGTTCAGAAATAACTTGTTGATACTTCAGAGTGAACTCCAGAAGCTCTTTATCTGATTTGAAGGCACGCTTTGAACTCTTACGCTTGACTTCAGGGGCTTCCTGAAAAGGTATATTATATATGAATAGCTTTAACCGTTTACATATCAATACAAGCAACAAGCAGCTAGTAGCTTTCTCTTGAAAGGAGTTCAGAAAGCATGAAATGTGATAACGAGAGAATGATTTCCATATGTAAATCTGAAAATAGAATACAATAACACGTTCCAGCATTAAATAGATTTCATTTCTCTGAATCAATCGATAAAAAAAAGATTCTCTGAATCAATTAATCGCCTACATACCTTTTTGTAACTTTCAGCACTATGTCCCACAGAAATGTGCTCAGAGACAACCGTTTGTATTCCCCTGCTAGAGCTAGAGGTAACTGTCTCTGATCCCAGACTTCCAACACCTGCAAAATACAAAGGAAATATAATCATCTAGCAACAAGAAGAATGACTAAAGCAGAGAAACATTATGGTAAGGTTGATAAGTGCTTTGCCATGTTCGCCAAGATTCTACTCTTCATTAAGTGATTGGCCAAAAGTTTACATAATGTTAAATTATATTACACAATTTTCAGATAACAATCACATTTTTATTCCTCATAAGCATGTAAACCCATATCATATAGAAATATTTATAGGTCCATATTACATTTCTCCTTAACATGCCCTTCCTTAGGAGCTTCCCCGATAACTTCCACGGCTTCAGATTCGCTTCTATGTTCATCAAAAGCTTCGAATTTACTAGATGGTGAACCGCAATCGCCTATGACAACCTCAGGCCGTTGATCGGGCTCAAGTAATTTTTCCTCCTTGTAATCAGTCACCGGATCGTCATCTGCACACGATGATTCGACAAAACCATCCGGTAGCGAGTCCACTTCCGGAAGCAGCTTAGCTTCCGGATTTGGCTCCGAGTTCGGATTCAACATTTTCACCTACGAACACCGCGAATGCAAAACAAGTTACGCAAAATTACCCTCTTCCTACCTCTACCGCACACACCTCAGCATCCGAATTACACGAAAAATGTGGTCTTCCCTTGCATTTCTATGGATCGGACTGGAAACAAAACCGAAACCCTAGCGCCCTGCAATTCCTTCTGTTGAAGTGGATTCGCAACGATTTTTCTCGTCATTTCCATGATAATGTATTTCTTCAATCATTTTTTTGCCTTTCACCCCTGTAGAATTATAAACTCTTTTTTTAGAGGAATGCTATTATGCTAGTAGCATCTGAAATATGGAAATAAGAGGTGTATACCTAGCATTTTATTTTTATTTTTAACTCCAAAAGGAAGCCTAGTTTAAAATATAATTAAAAATATTTATATATAAAAATTTTAACTCAAAAAGGAAGCCTAGTTTAAAATATAATTAAAAATATCTATATATAAAAATAGGGATATTCAGCAAGTTCAAAATTTTATCTTAACACTTCAAAATATCATGCGGCCTGAACACTTAAAATTCTCCAGTTCACCACTTCAAAATCTTCCCCCACTCACCACTTTTTGCCCCCATGATGGATCACCATTTTTCCCACCTTTCACTCGCCACTGGCGTCTGAAGGATTTCAATTACGTTCGCCAATTGCGTCTTTTGTGCTTCTTCAG
>JAOYMZ010082616.1:0-11346 GCA_025802335.1 Pinguicula primuliflora
GGATACGAATCTTGCATGTCTGTTTTCCAGGTCCTGCTCTCGATTTGCTCCCTTCTGACAGATCCAAACCCGGATGATCCGTTGGTGCCAGAAATAGCTCATATGTATAAGACAGACCGTGCCAAATACGAGCAAACTGCTAGGAGCTGGACTCAGAAATACGCAATGGGTTAAATCCACCCATTCGCTTCTTGGGCATGGAATTCATTATAAATAGTGAAAAAGAATTCGACGTATCTGTCAAACCTGTGCTTGTATTGTACTAGTCAAGTATAGAGTACAGCTTTCGGTCGTTACCCTTGAACTTGAAGGACCAAGACAAGAAGTTGGCATGGCATGTTGGTTTCTTTTACGAGCTTGTTGTTGGGCTATCGAACTGTCGTTTGAAATGTGTTACATCTTTATGAGAAATCGTCTACTCTAATAGTGTACTAGAGCAACTATATCGCATGACTCCCGACACAAACTATTCCACCACCAAGAGACATTCGCACACATATATTGGTGTGGGGGGTCCACACACCATGTGAGAGAGTCATGGGCTTAGGAGGGTTGTGGTAAATAGCATTTGTGATTGTGTACCGATTACTCACGTGTGTAATTTAGATAATGTTATAACTTATAACACCTATTTTTATTACCTTTTTTGCACAACTCTATGAGGTGTCAGCATTCAATTGGGTGTCGAAAAATCTAGTCCAATATTTTATCAATCAACTCAATATTTCACCAATTAAATAGTGACACCTAATAAGTGGTGCAAAAGAGGTACTAAAAAGGTGTATTATAGCAATTCTCCTTTAATTTAGTCTCACATATGATGTGATCGATCAATTAAGATCAATTTTAAGAATTTTTTTATTAATGATTAAATTTTTAGATGAAATTGATCTTTTTTTTACACTCGACGCTTAAAATTATAATTTGAGGCTGTACTTAGTAATTGGGACAGTCGTTTAAGAATAGTCGTTGAAGTATTCAAGAGTCGCTACAACACTTTCACCCTCACTTCAGGATTTCAGTTGGAACGATTATGTCGGTGGATGTCTGTGGAAGACCAGATCTTAGCTCACTCCCTCACTCTTTTTGAGTCGGTCTTATTTGTTGCTTATAATCATGTGTTACTTGAGTCATGTGATGAGTTAGTTATCAAGATTCACGTCAAATAGGGATTGACCTAATGGTTATGTGAGTGACAATTGCACTTATGATCACGGGTTCAAATCCCCTCAGTGACACTACCTATCAAAAAAAATTATCTAGATTCACTCATCGAACTCTGTGTAAGGCACTCATTCAATAAACAAGCAAGTTTTTCCCTTTCAACATACTGCTACAAAGTGTTCTTATTTAACAGAGTCATTCAAAAGGAGTAAATTTCTTGCATCTTTTGTCCATTTACTCAGTTATTTTTGGATGCTGGTCAGGACCTGATTGACAATTTTGCCCTGACTCGACAAGTCGACCCTGCCCCTCCTCGTGGGTGGGTAGGGCAGGGGTTGGTGCCCCTTCCCGAATATGCCCTAGACATTTATACATGCACATATATATGTTTATATGATTGTTCTATATATATACATCATTTTACTTAAGACAAGCCCATAGGTCAAGGAAGAAAATTGAGCCCATACATGTTATAATATAATTATACTAGCTTAATTTATTTTTTTACTTCATAAATATGACAGTGGGTTTGGACGAGTGAGACAGGGCGGGATAGGTTTGAGTGTGCTCCTTAGACAGCTCTGGCAGGCCTGGAGTGGTCCTGACCCGTCTCGCTCGCCCCATTATCATCCCTAGCCAGGACTGGGGTTTCCTCTCGAAACAAAACCATGTAGTATGACTATTCTCATCCTTAGGGAGTCTACTCAATTTGAACATGGAATTGAAGTTACATTGAGTGTGGTAAAATTGTGCAAGTAAAATTGGATGTGACTAAAATTATCTTGTTTTAGTAAAATTTATAAAGTCCGTGTAAATAGAAAATCAAACCAAACCAAACATAACCACTAAATCTCGCCTTTAGGCAGAGTCTGGGAAGGGTAGGATGTACGCAATCATACCCCATCCTACAACAGGATAGGGAGATTGTTTCCGTATAGACCCCTAGCTCAAAAAAATAAAAAAAATAAAAAATAAAAATAAAAAATAACAATAATTATAATAATAATAAATATTAATAAAATAATAAAAATGAGAACAAGTACAACTGAAATACCTACTTATCCCAACCATGCACTACGTACATACCGAAATAAATGAATGCCTACGCAAATAACGATTAAACTAAATACTTATCAGTCTAGAGATCAATAAGCAAATAACTACTCTATATAATCATATGTATCTTTAACCGTAATATGGCGTCTCCAACTCATTCTATCAGAGGTCATGTCCTCAGAAAGGTTTAATCATATTAAATCTAACCGAATCTGCTCATCCCATGTCCTCTTAGGTCTTCCCCGCCCGCGTCGCCCTTCGACTTGTAATCCTTTGACTCTCCTGACTGGATCGTCCAAACTCTTTCTGCGTACATGTCCAAATCATTACAATGTTCCTTCCCTCAGTTTTGTACTTATAGATGCGACACCTAATGTATTTCTAAATAACTCATTTAGAATCTTGTCTAATCGCGTAGCAAGAACCTGCAAGAAAGTCAATAACAAAAATAATACCAAACTAGTTACCTCTATGGGGCAATTGATCAAACACCTTCTGATCGACTTCCTCTTGATAATAATCGCAAAGGATAGAACTATATGCCAAAACCCAGAGCCGTATATATGTGAAATCTATAATCCAATCAGCTTGAAGGATTCCCAACAAAATCCCACAATCTGCAGCTGTGTAAATAGAAAAATCATTCAAGTTTATTTTATAACCATCATTTCATAACTCATCTTGTATCAATAACTAATCCATGTAATCAGCACAAAAACGTGATCTGGATAAGACTTAGGCCTAAATCTGAGATTGTGTCCCATTCGATTCAAGAATATTTATAAAGTTTTCCTTAAGTTCTTGATTGATTCCCAACCACCCTTATATGGGAAAAATTTTTCTTGGCAAACGAATGTGCAAATTAGCTCAAAAGGAAACCCGCTTTTATTTGTCTCCATACGACTGTCTACATCATCCAGTACCGGCAATGGACTTGGTGGCTGCAGGCTGCTCCGCCGCGAAGAACGCAGCCGGAGGGTTCATTGCGATCTTTTTTGTTAAATTTAATTGCTTTTTTGTCGTTTAGTTTGTTTAATAGCGACCAATCATCGCGAGTGGGACCGGCAGCTATGATGAGGTGCAATCACTCAATCAATGTTTGGGCCACATAACAACGAAAATCAAGCCGGGCCATATTTGGGTTTGATCCACAAAAAACTACTAATCATATAAGCTGGTCTCTCAATTTCAATATTTTTTTATTGGTGAAATCAAGTTCGATTTATCCTTAGGGCGGAGGATGTCTAATACCGGCCATGGAATTACTAATTTAGAATTATCCTCTAATGGATGAATTATGTGCAACTGATAGATTTTTGTAATCACTATAATGATGAAGAAATGGCCACACTTGAAGGCCGTTAAGGGATGATAGACAGTCCAAGGAGAGGGAGAAAGGCGTGCAGAATTTAGTAAGAGAGAATAATAACTTTCATTCATAATCCTAAAAAAAAAACCTAACTTAAACACAAAACAATCCAAAAGACAATAGACCCCTTATCTAGAAGGAGTCTCATTTAATCCTAATTAATAATTAATAACCAAAGCAATAATTAAATCTTTACTAAAATAAAGATAATGTGAAAACTATTAAACAACCGCAGCAAAGATCTATTCCATCCACGTCATAGTTTGTATAACCGTAATCATCATATCGACGGTTGGGCTTCGGCGGACACTTCATTCGTTGTGGTGGTGACTGGTGGTTCCTCCTCAACTGCCGTATTCATAATAATATCCGTAATATTCCCTTCTCCTTGGGAAATCAACTTGTCCTCAAGTTGGATATATAGATAATCATCACGAACCAAGTCAGCAGAAGACGATGCATTATCATTTACTATGTAGGATTTAGTGAAACGAGTCGCAAACTCGTGATAAAGCGGAACACCACAAACTGTGCATTCTCATGCTTAAATCCCCCCGGTAGGTCAGCAACATCACTTTGGTGGCTTAGGTTCAAGACTGTCTATTGTCGGCCAAACCTCGAGGCAATCGTCCGCACAAGAGTAGTCGTACCAGTACCCATTTCTCCAACCAACAACACCCTTCCCACCATCTCCTTCGTGATAGCTCAGCGATTCACCACTTCCTTCAATGCAGTGTTACTTAATGGAGTAGAATCTCTGGACAACACCACAAGATCCAAAATAAAGGACCAATCCCACAATATTCTAGAAACTTTGTTGAGAAAACAATAGGATGGTTGGAGGAGTATTAATAGTCGATTCAGAACTGTAGCCAATGCCCTCATAACTGTTTCATGCAGAAAGCTCTCAAAAGGAGTTGAGACAAACTTAAAATAATTTAAAATGGACTCAAGCACGAATGGAAGCAAACCAAGGGCTCGGTAGATGGCCAGACATGCGACCTTATGAAGAAGCAAGCCGAAAGTTGATAGCTTGAGATTGCAGGTCGCATCCAGCAACACATTGTTGGCCTTCAAGTCTCTGTGGATTATCCTCAATCTTGAATATCGATGGAGATAAAGGAGCCTGCACACTACGCCTTCCATGATTTTTTGACTAGTGAAAATTCCTCTGCACACTGTACCATAGCCACCTTGTCCTATGAGCCGATCTTTCGAATAGTTTGTGGTAGCCATATAAAGTTCAGCGGCCGTAAAGATGCTAGTGGATTGCATGTGTAATTCATCTGTGGAAACATGTTGCTTCAGCAGTAACCTTCCATTTTGTTGGAAGAACTTTGCATTTTTTTTTCTTTTTCACCGTACCATAGCCACCTTGTCCTAAGAGCCAATCTTTCGAATAGTTTGTGGTAGCCATCTCAAGTTCAGCGGCCGTAAAGATGCTAGTGGATTGCATGTGTAATTCATCTGTGGAAATGTGTTGCTTTAGCAGCAACTTTCCATTTTGTTGGAAGAACTTTGCCCTTTTTTTTCTTTTTTTTTTCTTTTTTTTTCAAAAAGAGGATCAATAGTGGGTCCCTACTTACCCCCTCATGACTCGAACCCTCGACCTATTGATCAAAGGTGAAGCGTCTTACCAATTAAACTGTACTTCATTGTCTAAGAACTTTGCGCTTAGTTGCAATATTTCTTCTTTTGATGGCCAAGGATACACCGGTAACTGCTACTACTACGTCCACAAAGCTAAAGCTGATAACTAATAATAACCTTGAAATGTTATACGAATTCAGCTCGAATCCTTCATTCCAAAACTCAATAGACAGCTCAAATAAATGAACATGCAATCCCATTTGCACGCAACAAGAAAACATATTATTCAAAGAAGCTCCATTCTTTTCCGGCATTCAAGCAAACACTTGCTTGGAATTGAACGGGGCGATAAATCGTACTGGAGGATAAACAATCCTACCATCATAGACCGGAAAAGTATTAGACAATGCTACAGAATTGCCCTCAACAAATTTATGCTCGATCCAGCGAGCTATTTCCTCGAAAGTGTTACGAGGTATGTGTACATCGTAATGAAAGAGTTTCCGGAGGAAACATGCATCATGTTTGGCAACTCTCTCAATTGTCGTGGTGCCTCCACCAAAACAGGAGCTAAAAATGGCTTGCACATGCACTCCCCACAAATTAATGTGCATATATTTCTCATAGCAATTAGGTGTTAAAGAGTTATTGTCCCACACCGAAAGTATAAGTGGGAGATAAGTAGTTTAAATAAATATTGTGGGGAGAATTAATTACCTTGGTCCTAAGGTTTTAATGATGACACTTACATTCCTACCAACTTAACTCCCCCCCCACACCTGCATATACGAGATCCAGTTGTCTCTGAACTCGATTTACTCAAAGCTTGTTGACCCGAGTGTGATGGGCCGGACGGTCATTGACTCGCATTTACAGTTGATCGAGTTTATATAAAATTTATCATGGTATTGGAGTAAAAAATGGTCTAACGACCAAATGGCCTGTGTACGCTTCCGCTCTTCTTCGATGTGACGTTCAAGTTCGACTGGGCTTGCCGAGTCAGACTTAAGAAGGAGTGTTAAAGAGTTACTGTCCCACACCGAAAGTATAAGTGGGAGATAAGTAGTTTAAATAGGAATTGTGGGGAGAACCAATTACCTTCGTCCTAAGGTTTTAATGGTGACACTCACATTCCTACCAACTTAACCCCCACACGCACACCTGCATACACGAGATCCAGTTGTCCTTAGACTCGATTTATTCAAAGTCCGTTAACCTGAGTATGATGGGCCTGACGGCCATTGACTCGCATTTAGAGCCAGCCGAGTTATATAAAATTTATCATCAGGTGTCATAAATGGTCGAGCTTGCCCAGCATCATAAAATCTGTCAGGAAGTTGTTTGGCACCACCACAGAAAAAACTGTCACGATATTTGAAGGACATGCAAGCGGCATTATTTGGTGGGTTTCAGTATTGCATGGCTTTGGGTCATCAAGATCGTTCTCAGAATGCCATTTTGTCTTTAGTACACTATTGGATGATATGGAGTCCAAAGAACAATCAATAATCAAGCTATCCGATACATCCACGGAACCAGAGACATCCACCAACAACCCAATGCAATCTCTCGAAGCATCCACATTTATAGGAGAATTGTGTCCATGAGGGTACAAAAAAGGCAGGATGCCTCCAGTGGCTTCGCAAATTGCAAATTCTTTCGACAATTCGATAATACATCATTCTTCGGCAAAGATTCATCGATATTCTCAACTTCAATTTCAACAATCCCTACGAATTCCTTAGGAACAAGATCGTAATAATGTGGATTGTTTGAATAATCATCTTTTAAAACTGGAATAGACTTATCAGCAATATTGACAATGTTTCCAACTCCAATACTTTCAAAATTGAAATCAGAATTACTCAAAATCTTATTTGCGACAGAAACTTTTTCAACAACATATACATCAGCAAGAAAATCAGATGGTTTCCTATTAACAACTTGATTACCATAATTGTCGACAAAAGACACTGCAACAAATTCACAAGCTGTAGCATTATTGATGTTCTCACTTGTATCGTCTGAATAATCAACCACAAACTGTGAGCCAAAAGAATTATTATACGCTTCACAAGGCACCAAATATTGTCGAACGTTGATCTCTTTACGTTCATCAGATGATGCTACCACAAGAGTTCGGTAGAACTGCGGGTCAAATCGGATCTGAACTTGCGAAAAAAAATTCTCCCAATTGGTAATCATGTCATTACACCGCAAATAATTGAACAAATCGAACGCTTGTCCTTCAAGATACACGATAACATATCGAATTTTTTAATCAATAGGTGTATTCTTGTGAGAGAAATATTCATCGATGCGACAACACCATCCACGTGGGTCTGTACCGTCAAATATAGGAGCACCGCAACGAAACTTCGGTGTATGCATTGCCGGGGGATCAAGAGCCACAACGCAGATTATATGTGGTTGATAGGCCTAGTTGCGAAGACCACCAACTGGATGTACCAGAGAGAGGATAGATTTGTATCTGACAGAATACACACTGAACGAGATATTCATGATATGGGGGAAGAGGTCTCAAAGAGAACACCAAATATTAGGATTTTTGTAGTCACTATGATAATGAAGAAGTGATCACCACACTTGAAGGCCGTGAGAGGAGGAGAGATGATGCAAGGAAAGGGAGAAAGACTTGGAGAGTTTAGGAAGAGAGAGAATAATAACTTTCATTCATAATCTCAAAAAATATTACAATCCTAACTTAAATAGAAAACAATTCAAAAGACAATGGACTCCCTTGTCTAGAAGTAGTCTCATTTAATCCTAATTAATAACCAAAGCAATAATTAAATACTTACTAAAATAAAGATAATACGAAAACTATTAGATAATCACAACAAAGATTCATTCCACCCACGTCATAGTTTGTATCACTCGTAATCATCATATTGATGGTTGGACTTCGGCCGACATGTCATTCATCATGGTGGTGGTTCCTCCTCAACCGCTGTATTCATAATAGTATCCATTATAGCGACATGGATTTAAGTCGAAAATTGTAATACTGCGTTTACAACACAGTACATGATATATGAATTGCTCGAACGAATAAATACATAAATGTCATTTGCTCGGATTGAACTCAAACAACGAATATTTAGTTCTCGGCTTCTTCAAACCACTATGTGAAATGTTGGGAATTTATCCTCCATCGGTTAGACAAATATAAATTAGATTATGAGCTACAATCAATCACTATAAGCTTATAGTTTTAATGAGGGTATCCCACCTCCCTAATAAAATTAATCCGCACACACGCGCATCTGCATACACGTGACCCGAAACCATTGAGTTGTGTCTATTTTCTAACAATTCGAACCTGCATTAGAGCCGGGTCTATTTTATAACAAAATTCCCAATGGTCAATGCCCAAGTTCTTGTATGTCTTCTTGAAGAATGTGATTCTATCTATCTATAATGGCATGAGATGGTGATGTAAAAGAAGAAGCATGACACAAAAAGCAAAGAAGACGAGTCTAAGGAATGGCCAAAAAAGTGTGGAGAAAAGAAAGTTCCATGAGCACCTTTTTACACAGAATTTATAGGGTCAATGAACTGTCCCTATAGTAAAATGGTAAGTACGCATACTCTTTTTACACAGAATTGTGTGTATGTAAAAATGCTTATACCTTTTTATAAGTGAAGTTAAGTTTTTATAAGAAAAATCTTAATCTCACCATTAATATAATGATGACCTTATCTAAGGGTTTGAGGTTTTTTTGACCTTTTTGACGTTTCCGTCTCTTCTTCAATTTTAGGATGGTGGATAAATCATTAATCATTTTTATGTTTTAATTAAAGTTAAAACATAATTGGTAATCAATTAATAAATAATTCTAAATTAATTATTAATTTAATTTAAAAATATTGAGTAATATTTTTTAATAGGGTTTGTCATCCAGAGTTTAACTTTTCGATGGTGAAGACGTCGTAATATTAATTGTTATCTTTAAATAAAGTTTATCTTTCAGAGTTTATAGAATTTGGGGTTCTAGTTTTTCTGCGTTGTCATAATATTAATTATCAGTTTTAAATACGGTTTAGCATTTAAGATTTATAGAGTAAGGTTTTAATTTTTCAACGGCGAAGCTACCATTATATTAATTACAATTTTTAAATTGGATTTAATATTTATAATATTTTAATTTTTAATATTTTATTATACTTTTAAAAAGATTTGGGGGTAGCCTTTTTAAGTTAAAAATGATGCTTTCATATTTTGCATTGCTTTTTTTTTATTTTTGGTTTAAAATAGCAGTTTTTTTTTAACTTACACACAATTGTGTGTATAACTAGTATGTATGCCGAGCAAAATCCGTCTCTATATGACTACCTCCTCAACCACCAAAGATACTATTTAGTGGAGAAATTTTATAGTACACAGCTTAATTTTGGTTAAGTAAAACTTATATTAGAACTTCAATAAAAGCAGAAAAAACTGTACAACTATACACATTTGTACTGTCAGTCCCTTATCCCACCAGAGTTCTACTATGATGAGCACTACTAATTCATCAAGCTAAGTAAAGTATCGAGTCACGCATCCAGTTTGATACACCAAAATAGAAAGATTTCAACTTAGCTTTGCTCCATTGCTAGGTGAAAACCTGGATTTTTTTTAGCAGACCACAATAGGTAGATTTTGATTTCTGAAGTGCTTCATGTTTTTGTTTGTCCACACTGTCCACTGAAAGGCCATCCAGAACATTTTCCACATATTCTTGTTTATCTGCGCAGGTTTATGCATCATGAACTGGCGCAGGTTCTGTAAATCATGGTCGCTCAATTGCAGCCATCCTGATACCTTCTTCTATAGCTCTCTGCTGAACTCACATTGTGTGAAAAGATGATCTTGAGTTTCTGGTGCTGCAGTGCCTATCACACATTCAGCCCGATCTTCATGGCGGATAACATTTCTTCTTTGCAGATTGACTCTTGTGGGCAGCCTCTTTTGAATCACTTTCCAGCATAGGATGAATATCTTTTTTGGGACAGCATCAAACCACACTTCCTGCAGTTTTTCTGCACTTTCTTCATCCAGGAGTGACTGCATTTGCTCATGTACTATCAGCTGTGCCTTCCTTGATTCATACCTGCCCGAGACTATTTCAGTACAGCTCCATTGGTCTTGGATATCAGCCTGCATGATAACATGTGATAGAATAAAGGTTAGTTCATTAAGCTTCTCCTCCTCCCAACCAAAAAGTCTCCTTCTCCATTTCAAATTCCATTCTCACTATTGATCTACCCATTTCTCGTGATTTGCAACATTTGAGCCCCTTAATGTATCTAGTCTATACAATCTTTGGAAGCTCTATTTTAATGGAAGCTCAATTGCCCAATCCTCCCAGAAACATGCTTTTTTTTCATTTCCCACTTTGAGCTTCATCATATCTTTGAACCAAGGTTTTATGGCTATCTTTTACACCCCCCTCCACCATGTTGTTTCTTTTGACCCACATCTCCTCTCTATTCTTTCTGCTGCATACTCACTGTCCCATCCCACCAGAGCTATAAATTCTCCTACCATTACAGATTGTCCCTTCCTATACTTGGAATGGACCAGCTTTCTCCACATTTCGTCATTTTCTTCTAGCAGCAAGCCTGCCCACTTACCAAACAAAGAGAGGTTAATCTCTTTCAACTTCCTAATACCTAGACCCCCTTTATTCTTTGGTTGACATATTCTGTCCCACGAAACCCAGTGCACTCTTTTTTTTCCATCGCTCTCTCCCCAAAAAATGATCTACGGATGAATTCAAGTTGTTCTATGACAGTCTTAGGGGCTAAAAACATGGAGAAGTAATACAGTGGCAGAGAGGATAACACAAAATTGATTAACACAACTCGTCCAGCAATAGACAGATTTTTGTGCACCCAGCTATCACACATTCTTCTAAACCTTGCGACTATAGGTTTCCACAGGGCAACACTGCTTTCTTTTGCTCCCACTGGCATTCCCAGATAGTTGAAGGGTAACTGACCAACTCCACAGTTTAAGAATTTAGCCATTTCCTTCACAATTCTGTCATTCATGTTAACACCAATCAAACTGCTCTTCTGTAGGTTGATATTTAATCCTGACACTAGTTCAAAACACCTCAGAACAGCCTTGTATGCTTTTATATTTTTCCATGAACTCA
>JAOYMZ010082627.1:0-27071 GCA_025802335.1 Pinguicula primuliflora
TATCTTATATGTTTTTGTGTTGTGACAAAATAAATATTTAGTTATTTTTATGCTTTAGTAATGTTACTTATATTATTGTATTTATATTTCTTTCTACAATTTTTTTATATTTACAATTTAGTCCTTATATTTTTAATATTTACATATATAGCCCCACACCCGTATCACATATTTTTCAAAAAATCTCACACCCGTATCGGATACGTATCGTAGACGCACCCGCACCCCCGCACCCGTGCTACCTAGGATACAGAATTTCCAGTTAGCCCTGGACGTTGCAGGCAGGAACCCGACCGATGACCGAAGCGACCACACCCAAAACACACAATATCAAGATCCTCATACTGAATCGGGTACATACGGCCATCCACCTTAACATTCAACGTCAGAGGCTTCTTGAGATCCAGACGGAAGGCAATTCTAGCAAACTGACCCCGATTCCCGGTCAGTGTATGGCTGTCCGCCTTGATGTAGGTGCCTATGGCAAAAGAGATTGCTCGTAGCAGGGATTCCTAGTAGTATTGCATTGGGAGACCAAGAATTCGGATCTAGACAGCGACAGCTTCAATGTGATCAGATTTCATATCAAAATCCCTGTGCCATGGGAAAACTCTCATTATCCTTTGTTTCACTGATTGAGGAACTTTAAAGGCACGATTATAGTCCTCTTTATTGCTCATATGAACCTGATAGAAGCCTTCCGCTCTCGCCCTTGGGCGCCCAAAGAGACATAAGATGCTTATGAAGATCTTTGTACCCAAGATCCATCCCAAGTGGTCGTATAATCAGCGTTGTTGCCATGTTTGCAGCGAATTGGGAGTGGACTGCTTCAGAGAAGTCGATTACAGGGCCGGATTCCCCCATGGAGATAGTTACGTCACCAGGCTACAGAATAATTTCCTTGTCCACCATAGTGTTGAAAAAGAGAACCTCAAGCCCCCCAAATGTCTCAAGAGTCAACAAGAAGTTATGAAGGCTACTGTTACCTCGAGACGTTCAAAACCAACCAGAGGAGTTATGAAGCCAACCAGAGCAGTACATTTATGATCATAAAATGTGTATATATAACCATTGTAAAGAAGAGAAAATAACAAGAAAAAATGTTGAAGAAAATAGACGGAAGAATCAAGAATTCTTCCTGTAGAGTAGGTTATTGCCGAATCACGTAAATCCTCGTGTTCTTATATTTCCCCTTATTAGAAGGTGATGTGCTACAATTTACCCTTCGTCCAACATCTTGTTCTTCTTGCAGCTAACGAGCAATGTGCGCCATACTGTTGCGATAAATCATGCTTGAACAAAAACCTTAGGTGATCATAAGCAAAGCTATACACACCCACATACAATTGCAGGGAATACACCAATTCGCACCAATACTACAACCCAAAGTTTCAATGCCTTAGCTTCTTTCATTTTCTCAAAAGTATGCAATGCCTCATCCACAAGACCGTGAACAGCAAACCCAATAATCATAGAGCTCCAAGCTTTTGCATCCTTAACTAGCATCGCATCAAAAAGTTTCTTCGCCTTCTCAATGCACCCACACTTGGCATACATATTTAGTAATGCAGTACTTACTTCAAGGTCATTCTTTATCCCGTTCTTATCAATAAAAATATGCAGCCACTTGCCCAGATCCAAGGCTCCAGTCAAAGCACAAGCAGAAAGCACGCTGACCATAGTCACTTCATCCGGCACCACACCACCCATTAGCATCTCCTTAAACATCCTCAGACCCTCATTCACCTCCCCAATCCTCGCATATGTTGGAGAAATGTCTTGAAAAGCATTCAATGAAGAAGTTGAAGAGACTTTTGTCCCACTGATTTGAGAAGAAAGTGGGGAAGGGTATAAATACTTTTACTCACAAGTGGGTTGTAAAGTATTGTGAGGAAATGGGCCATGCCCTCGCGCGCCGCCGCCGCCGCCGCCCGGCCCGGTCTGGTCTGGTCCACACGCGCGCCCGCCCGGCCCGGTCTGGTCTGGTCGTCGCGCGTGTGTGTGTGCCCGCGGGCCCGAGGCTCTCCTCCGAGGCCCAATATTGTTTTTGGCCCAAAAAGATATTAATCTATATGATTTTTATATTTTGGGACAATCCCTTCCCTTCTAGAAGATGAAGAGATATACATGTGGATATGCACAAATAATGTCTACACGTTTGATTAAACGTGGGATAGACATGATCGTTAATGGTACACGCGTTTACGCGGTTTTCGAGATAGTGTTATAATGGAACAGTAACTCCTGCGGGAAACGGACTGTTCGTGTTATAGTGGGAGACAACCTCTTCTGAATCCCCTCTATAAATACACTACAAGGTTGAACTCGAAAACACACTTTTGCAATTAGCAATCCACTTACATATTCTCTTGTTCCCTCTGTGCGACGGTTCGGGTGTCTTGCTCCAACCTCTGATCGTGAAGTGCTTTGCGTGAAGGAGGTGGCTGTGGTAACCTTCGGGAGCGACCGGCGAAGTGACCATTAGCACCGTGGTGGTGCCGAAATCGCTTTCAAGGCAGTGTGTGCGTCCACGACACAGCTTGAACAGGAACATCGATAAGTTTTCGATTTCGATAATTTGCACTATTTTACCAACAAGTATGCTGTGGGTGAACTTTTCGTGGGATGACTTTCGTGGTATAAATCAAATCTCAGTTTCATGGTAGATCAGAGGTGAGATTGAGATGAAATAAATTATAGGGTTTCTAATCTTGGTTGTCAAATATGGTCATGGAAGCAAGCTTACTTATCCTCGAAAAATGGTTAAGGATTTTTTTATAGTTAAATTCCTTATTTAGGGTATCGATCCCTGCAGTTCCTATCAAAAAAATGTGTTCACCACTTGAGCTAACAATGAATGGATAAGAATGATAAGGGGATTTCTTTTTTTTTATAAGGGGATTTCCAATAACATTGCTCGATAAATTTCTAGCAGTGTTTTGTTATATGATTTTTTTTTTCAAAAATACTCTTGTATCAGCTCTGGAAGTTAATGGTTTAAGGAGCGAGTAACTTTTGTCAATCAACTTTTTTTCTTTCTAATTAATCAGCTAATTATAAGTTGGAAATGGGATTATAAATTTCTAATACACTATGAGGTAATGTTCTATTTTTTTTTTGTTTCCTATTCGGACCAACATGCCTTTACCCAACAACGAATTATGAAGATACATATCATATGTTTGACTTTTCCACTTCTAATTCTATTCCCTTCTTATTTCTGTTTGTCCTCTCACGTGTAGGGCTATGTTTTGTAAATTTTATTAAAAAGTTATTTTTAACTTTTGAGAGAACTTTGTATTTTTATAAAGAAGTAATAAAATATTTGGATTGAGAGCTTTATTGTGTCAAAAGTTTAAAAAAATAGTGTGACAAACTGAATGTAATATGGGAAATTTTTTAAGTATTATGGTATTATTGATTTGTGTATAGACAAAATTATCTTAAAAGTGAATTTTGAAATAATTACAAAATTGTCACCGCCTTAAGCCTCCCAGAAGCTACTTCAAGTTGTTAAAGATATAAAGGGACAATTGTCCCATACCGATTAGGAGAACTAAGATTTACTAGTATAAATAGGAATAGTGGGGAGAACCAATTACCTTGGGCCTAAAGTTTTAATGGTGACACTCACATTCATACCAACTTAACCCCCACACGCATACCTGCATACACGAGACCCAGTTGTCCATGGGCTCAATTTATTCAAAGCCCGTTGTCCCGAGTGTGATGGGCCGGGCGACCGTTGACTCGCGTTTAGAGCCAGCCCAGTTTACATAAAAATCTATCATAGTATCGGAGCCACTGATGGTCTAACGACCGAATGACCTGTTATATACTTCCGCTCTTATTCGGTGTGGTGTTCAAGTCCGACAGGGCTTGACTAGTCGGACTTGAGGGGAAGTGTTAAAGATATAAAGGGACAATTGTCCCATACCGGTTAGGAGAACTAAGATTTACTCCTATAAATAGGAATAGTGGGAAGAACCAATTACCTTGGGCCTAAGGTTTTAATGGTACCCACATTCCTACCAACTTAACCCCCACATGCACATCTGCATACACAAGACCAGTTATACCTGGGCTCGATATATTCAAAGCTCGTTGCCCCGAGTGTGATGGGCGGGGCGACCGTTGACTCGCGTTTAGAGTCGGCCCAGTTTATATAAAAATCTATCACAAGTGAACTTTTGACTTTTGGGCTTTTAGGGGCTTTTCCACCGTCAGTCCACTGCCAAAAGTCAAAATCGCAAACAGTGTAAAAAAAATTTATGTGATTGAAAAATGAAAAGCAATTTTTCAGTAGAACTTACAAACATACCCTAGTTGACTCTCTATCTTTATGGAGAATTGATATACCCGAAAAAAACCCACAATAATATATTTGTCAGCTTACCATTGGTCATGAGATGACTCACACTTAATAGCCATCCAATAATACATTGACATGTGGCTTTCTTGCAGTTTTCTTGCATAATATTTCTTCTGGGATATCATTTCAGTTCCTTATGTTGTCAATAGGAAATACAAATTGCTGGTAAATCACCAAATATGGGACATGAATTCTTCAAATTATTTTGTGACGCATCATTTTATGACTAAACCCAAAAATTATGGGTATTCAAATTTCAACTTTTTGCTATGTTCTATGCCACAACCAGACGTGAAACTGGACAAGTATCCAAACTGGAAATTTTCTTAAACTGCCATAAAGCACCAACATTTAACACCACAAATGTCACACTTAGTGGCTTTTTTCTTAAACGGGAAATTTAAGTGTGTGCATTTGTGGAAACTGGAAATTGAGTGTATGTATGAGCCCCTGCTCCCTCCAAAAAAAATTGAGTGTATGTATGAGCCCCTGCTCCCTCCTACATGTATGATACTGACTTTTAATTTCTTTGCCATAATGTTGAAGAATATAAAAGTGTAGGATTTTTAATGTTGAATTTTTAATTTAAAACTGCATGTTTTTTTTTATTTTCCCAACCTAATAATACCATTTTCTTTAGTACCTGAAGCCTAATGATGATGAAGTCCTCGTGTAATGCATTCAATTCAAAGCAAAAGATTGGTACTTTTTTTATAAGTAAAATCGTACTTTAATTGTTGTGGTCTACATAAGTTGTGTGATCTTGGTGGAAATTCAAATACACACATTGTTCACACCATACTAACAAAGGGTAACATTAATTTTGCCGAAAATCAGGCAACTCCCGGCCAATTCCACGAAACAAGTTGGAGTAATACTTGGCGAACTCTTGCCACACACAAACTTATCCAACACTACGAGTGACGTAACAGATATTGATTAACAGGTCTTGTTGGCTCACGAACCTACGTGCATTTTCTTGCAGAGCCGGGACAACGTTGAGGCTGATAGCACGCGAGGGTGATTCAAGGAGGAAATTTTCGTTACAGTGCCCAGCCCGAAAATCCTGACTTTGCCACTGCATACATCCGCCATGTCAACAATCATGTCACCATTAATAATGATTAATAATATTATAAATATAAATAATAAAATAAAATTATAATTTGTATACTTTGAGCTAAATAGTAAATACTATGTTGACATGATAATAATAATTGTTAAATGGTGACGTGGTATGATCACATGGAGGTGGGTCATGGGTGTAGACCATAAATTTTCTGAATTTGTTTTCGGATTTTTTTTATTGAAAAATCCCGCCCGGCTGGTTGAAGAAGGGTGTAAAACATCACTCTTTTTCATCATACAGTCCAAAATCAGTAGCCGCTGCCCGTCTTTTCAAAATTTTTCGAAGAAGAGAGAGAGACACCTAGCCCAGACATATGTGCGATCTTTATGTTTGACTTCAAGTCCCCGATAAGATTCAATAGATTAAATCTGTATCGGATACATTTCGTGTGGTGAGGGAGAGGGTGGAAGTTTATTGATTTTATTAGATTTTCTTGGTAATCTCTCTGTTTGTGTCTGAGTAATGGGTTTTTCTTGATTTGAAGGGTTCTTTCGGATTTTTTGTATGGGTTATACTCGTTTAGTATTCTGTAATTTTGATTCTTTTGTAGGGTGATAAAAAATTTCTGTTGTTTACTTGTTTTTGTAAAGACGTAGGTTGGGAAGAACTTGTGAAAACGTTCTTTGTGTGATCGGAGTACCAAAACTTCAAGGTACTTGATATTGCAGAAACTATTTTTGAATTTATTGCTATTAAAATTTCATCGATTGATGAATTTCTTGGAAAGTTCGATTATTTTTTTCAGGCGTGGAATGGGTATTTGAGCGAATTGATTCTCTGTAATGATTGTTAGGTGGGATGAAGCCGGGAGGGGGAAACAATAGGAGGAAGGCATTTACTCCAATTGATACTAACATCACACCGTCTTTGCACAAGGTATCCTTCATATTCCAAACATGCGTTTCTATTTTATTCTGTTATAATTATATGCTTACTGTGTATAAGGCTATCTGAATCATGCTTTATTGCAGGAAGTTAAACCAGTTCAACAAAAAAGGCACAAGGTAATCATAAAAGATGAGAACAAGAAGCCCACAGACTTAAATGATGAGCCTATTCTTGTGGAACAATCAGATCCTACACTTGATGATACTGATTGGATGGTATAAATATATGGATATCTAAACTTGATATTTTTTTTCCTTCTGTATCCGCAATTTTACCGTAGCAAAATTTGATTTAAGGAGGTGGACGCTGAAGACATTGATGAGGCTGAGTCCGTTGTTGACATAGACAGCCGTGATAAAAACAATTCACTTGCTGTTACTGAGTATATTGATGAAATATTTGCATATTACAGGAAGATTGAGGTGATATATCTACACATGCATGTCTTATAGCAGTGTTTTGTAATCTATTGATTCCTTGAACCATTTAACTCGTGTAAGGATATCACTATTAAACAATCTCGCACACTGTGATCCTGTTTTCTTCAAACCAGTTGTCTGTGATTCTACTGAGTATTTCTGATTCAGCCATTTTCTCATGGTTTATAATGTTACTGTAGAGTCTGAGTTGTGTCCCACCAAACTACATGTTAGAGCAACTCGACATCAATGAGAGAATGAGGTCTGTTATAGTTGACTGGCTCATTGAGGTAAACTGGTGTATCCATTTCTACGATGTGTGCTCACATTAAAAAGGCAATAAAGCCTTATCCAACATTTTTGTTACGTGTATAGGTGCATTACAAGTTTGAGCTGATGGATGAAACGTTGTACTTAACTGTCAATCTCATGGATCGTTTTTTAGCTATCCAGTCAATCAATCAGGAAAAACTGAAACTTGTAGGGGTGACTGCTATGCTCATAGCATGCAAATATGAGGAAGTTTATGTTCCTGCAATGGAGGACCTGATCCTGATATCTGATAGGGCATACTGCAGGAAGGAGATTCTTGATATGGTACTTGATAGATTAGTCAAGTGTTATTACACATTCATCTCAACGTAGAATATTTGAAGAGTTGCTTGTTGTATGTTGTGCATGCAGGAGAAGTTCATGATCAATACCATACAGTTCAAATTTTCTTTTCCAACTCCTTACAATTTCATGAGGCGTTTCTTGAAAGCGGCTGAAGCGGATAGAACGGTTAGTCGTTTAGAGTTTTGCTATTTTATTCACACCAAATTGGATGGAAGAAAATGCTACTGCTCTAATCATGAGTAAAACGGTTGGAATGCATACATGATACCATCATTCTTATCTCTCAATCACCAAATGGGTCTATTTTCTATCTTACCTGTTGGACATGATTGATGGATAACTGAAGAAACATTGTAAATTGGACGAAATACCCTTTTTTTCATGCTGACTTTAAGAAACATGATGTGCGTGTGAAGCCACTCTGGTTTGCTAACTACAGAATGTCTTCTTCTACATTTTGAAATTCAAACCAGTTGGAGCTGCTGTCCTTCTTCATCATTGAACTCTGCCTAGTGGAGTACGAGATGCTTAGATTCCCACCTTCCTTGCTAGCAGCGGCTGCAATATTTACTGCTCAATGCACAATCAGCAGACGTAGCAACTGGAACCGAACATGCCAGAGATATACGAACTACACCCAAGAAGAGCTCCTGTAAGTTAACTTTCCTCTTATCTTTCTGTGCCAAGATTCAAGAAACGCCACGATTCATTTCTAAAATGGTTCAACTCTTTGAAGGGAATGCGCCAAGCTGATGGTCACTTTCCATCAGAAGGCTAGAACCGGGAAGCTTACAGCAGTACACAAGAAGTACAAGACCTCCAAAAACGGGTATGCTGCCAGGACTGAACCGGCTATTTTCCTTATAGATGCTGCTTAGTACTAAAATGGCAGCCTGGAGTCAAATATTTGCTAGTTACTGTTGCAACCTGCTTGAAACTTGCTATGGCGTCTGGAGTAGTGGTAGCAACGCAAGTTGCTTTGTTTCACCTTAGTCTCTGTTAATACATCTGTAGATACTATCAGAGCCAAGTTTCGTGACAGGGGAAACGAAGGTTGGGTGAAGGTTGGGTTTGGTGTGTTTTAACTCTAGAGATATCTTCATAGGATAAAACATATCTTGCCTTTCTTATACGGTTTTAACTCCTTTCGTACTCGTAGGACTCAGCTTTGGTAGCAACCTGGATAGTGTTCTGTCACCTTTCTGATACGGTTAGATGTTAGTTTTCCATTAGGTTTATTTTTTCAAAAGGTCTGACGCTATTCGTCTTTAATGTGTTACGTTGCAAATGGTTGAATTTTAGTTGGTTCCGATGTGTTGCTTTCCAAATGATTGTAAAAATTTGCTCTTTGACCGAGAGGCTCGTTTGTAAAAATTGTGAATGATTTTCTCAAATGTCAAAACTATGGGTTATATCTTCCAACACCCAAAAAACAACTGCCTCACACCCACATGATTTCCGAGTCAATCCTCTTGCGGATTAGATATAAGGGTGTGAAAGACAACTGTTTCCTGATTTCAATGGTTAACTAAATTTTTTTGGGGCGGAACTAATATGCTATTGCTGAGATGTTCTAGCGCTGTGTTAATCTGTCCCTCGTGCGATCGAAACATCACACACATGACTCACTGTTCGATTCTTTCTTGACATGTGCTCTGAATGTGCATAACCGTTATGCGGAAGAGGAAACCTCACTACATAGTGTGCAGTGCCCTCTGACACTTCGGGATTTGACAAGTCAGTGGGCCCGCACAAAAGTGTTGAACACCAATCCACCTGCCGCACCAATCTATTGTGCGACATGGGCACTTCATAGTGTGCGGTGAGTTACCTCACCACACACACCTCAGATCCCCGTTTTGCATTCATAATTTTGCTGGTGCTGAGTTGGCAGAGAATGTGCTGCTTAACCTAGAATTCTAGGTGACAGTGTCGAATAATGAAAGAAAGGGGACTGAAACCATACGTCTTTTGAAGAACTCCCCCGTGCTATATAGGTCCATTCTGCCTTGTAGCCAAAAATAGAAATATCTCAAGAATTTCTTGAAGAGTAGGACACATATACCAGGAATTTTTCTGGTGCAGACCTTATGGTGTCGAATTTTACCTTATGGTGCCGAAATCTATTATTGACCGTTGAATCTGTGCTTTAACGGTCGAGATCATTTCACTTAAGTTTCGGCACCATAAAGCAAAATTCGGCACTATAAGGTCTGCACCAGAAAATAAATTCCACGTATACCAAGTCGTTGCATTCATTTTTGGTGTATCTCATGAACCCTTTTGATTACAGTTCTAGATATGGTTGCGTGTGAATAGTTTATGTCTCAGTTAAAAATGAGTTGAATATTGTGTCATGCTGTTCGACCTCGAATGGTAATTCTTATACATTTTAGATTAGGAAAATGCTATTTATACACAATTTTTTGACATTATTGATTGACACTGTGATGTGCCAACAATCACAACCACAATTAAAAGAAAATAAATAATATAACATGTGGTTATGATGGTTGCCACATCACATTGTCAATAAATGATGTCTAGAAAGTGTGTACAAGTAGCATTACTCTTCAGATTATGTAGTCTTTATCTAAATGAATGCATAATGGGTGCGTTGGGATTGGGACACTTAGGTTGCTGGATTCCTTATGGAACTTTATAGTTCCACGAGTGCATGTGTTTTAAATTTTAATTGTTGCATAGCCACAGTAATTGAAAAAACACTTTTTTTTATGCAAAGGAGGCTAATAAACTGGAAAAACAAACAGCCCTGGTCACAGACAGGGGACAACAGAAGTGACTGTCTCAGGGGTGGTCTGAATTAGAAAAATCAATGACCGAGCAGCAGTTTGTCGTGAAGATTCCACTGAATTTCCATGATGGCAACCTTGATTAACCGAAGATCCAACATAAGGATGGCCAAGATCTAGCCGAATCTGTAGGTACTTCTCCAAGCTCCTTAGCTTTCAACGTTGTACGCTTATTGTTGTACTGCTACATCCCTTGCCGGGAAACTGTAAAAAAAGGCACGTGTAGAAGCAACAATACTTGCATTAGTAGGAGTTGAATGTTGAAAGAGTTTCCTCATTTTCGTTAAGTCCATAATTTCCAACACATTGTCGGTTAAGTTGCCCTGGACCGTGCTTGAGTGATCGCGTCCACAAATCTACGAGGAGTAGGAGCTTGGCTCGAATATGAGGTTGTGCACAGAGACTCAACGGTGTAAAGTAGCAGAGATGATAGTAAAGAGCTTGAAGATGAAAACTGGGAAATTTATTGAAATAGAAAATCTGGAAGATGATTACAACAGGAATGTAACATTACCCCCTCATGGAAATCATGCTAGTCCTCAAGGTTGGTTCGACCTCCTCTTCATCGATAGTATCGACTTTAACTTTGATGGAGAAAAACTTCTTGCTTATGTGTACCTTTGCCCATCTTTCATCGCAGCGAAAACAGAGGCCTTGTGCCCTGCGTTGTACCAGTTCATCGACGGTGAGGCGTCTCTTGTCAGTTAATTTGGAGGGAGGAAATGGCTGAGTGCTGGGCACAAAAAAGCCTTGCTTTCGGACTTCTTAACTGCGTAGACGAATTTGCTTTGGTATCCAATTTGAAACTGAAGCACTAAATAGATTCATAGTTTTGATGATACCTTGTCTAGAACTCATGTATGATAGAACTATTTGATCACATAGATGAAGTGGGTTAATTACCGGTGAAAAATGGCAAAAAAGAAAACATTCACTACTCTTTTCTATCTTGCATTTTTAGTCTTTTTGCCCTGGTGGATTTCTCTCTCATTTACTAAAACTATGGAATCCCGGGTGACTAATTGGTTGAACTATTGGGAAATCTCAAATCTTTTTGAATGATATTCAAGAAAAAAAGTATTCTAGAAAAGTTCATAGAATTAGAGGAAATCCTCTTCTTGGATGAAATTGTTAAGAAGATTGGCTCAGCTCATTATTCGGGTCACGGTGCTATTAAAGAGATCTGACCCGACCCTCGCAAGGGTCAATGGGTCGCCCGACCCTCACATAGGTCAACGGGCTTTGAAGGGAATCGAGCCCACATGTTGCGGGTCTCGTGGATGCGGGTGCGCGTGTGGGATTGATTTTCGGTAGCTAAGTGAATTGCCCTCATTAAAAACTTAGGCACAAGGTATTAGAGTTCAATCCACCTAATTTATTTGTAGTTGAATATTTTAACTTCTATGTCCGGTGTGGGACATTTAACAGAAATGATCTACGAATCCTCGGAGACACATCTACGAAAGCTTGCTATACGAATCCACACATAAATGATGCAATTAGTCAATAACAAAGCATATTAGGTTTGTCGATAAGTGAAAAATTGTATGGATATGATCCTCCTTGTGTATCTTGATTAATAGCATCATTTCTGTGTGGATTCGTATAGGAACCCCATTGCTTAATGTGTTATGCATAAGAATACCATTTGGAAGGTTTTATTGGCCAACAATGATGCCTGAGACTTGCTTTGGATATCCCCTTGCAGATTCTTGTCTCATGTTAAAGAGAGTGAGGGGGTGAGCTACCACAAAATTTTCAAGAGGGATACGATATATTCCACACAAGATTGCTTATTTGACGGTTAGAAGTGGATATCTTAATTTTTAAAATATTGTTGATCATGGTTATCAGATCAATCATGGACAGCTAAGATTAAAAATTGATATTTAAGAATAGTTGGTCTGAATATACCGTCCGGTAGCGAAAAAATTCTACCACCTTACAATTCCATGTGACGGAATTTATATTAAGATTTAAATATTTTAATTTTAAGGTTATAAAATGTTTAAAATTTAAAATTCGACATTGCTATCAAAATTGGGAATAGTATGAACCGACTCCTCCCCTCGTCAACGTGATGATATCTTCTTATCGTCTCTCCAAACTTCGTTTGCACCAGCCACGGCCCACGCATAAAACAAATGGACATTTCTCCCCTTCCTCCGCTGCTCACTACTCTCCACCTCCGCCGCTTTTCTCCGCTTCCTCTCTTGCTGGAAAACACCTTCCCACCAGCAAATTTTCCGTCTCAATGTTAATTCACGCTTCAGCATCATCTGAGAATTTTGTTCACGAACCTACCTCCTCCGTCGGTATCCGCCACCCTTCCGTCCAGAAACTTGAAAAAACCTTGACTCCGAGTTCCCTTCCCGGAGAATCCATTTAAAAGGTGTGTTAACTCGGTAAGTACACCAACCTCTGTTACTCCAACAACCTATGATCCCCTCCCTCGGTAATAAGCCGCATTTGTCGAACTCTCCCCTCAACCTCCTATTCCACCGCCAGCCCCAACTTTGCCTCCATTGAAAGATTTAGAGATAGAGTTGAGGACGATATAGGAATTCCATTGCAAAACTACATGTGGCACAAGTGAATAAACCATAAAAGCAAAAGTTTACCACATGGGAATTCATATTGCAGATTAGGAATCACAGCTTACACAGTGGTTTCTACATGTGGACTATGAAAAAGGAACTTTGCCTGATACAAGAGAGACAAACAATAACAAGCAACAAATGTAACTTTTTCCTCTGAGAAATTTGCTCATTTAACCAACTAATCCGCCGACTTGAGAGATCCTCCTTCGTTTTCAGTGAGGCTGAAGGGGATGGGAGTAACATCTTGACGCATCTCACCTCTGAGATCGTTGATACTCTGCTCCAACTCATCAATTTGGTTCCCTATCTCATCAAGTATAATGCAGTTAAGAAATTCAAGCATCCGATACAATGATTATGCAACAATGGGTGATGTAATGTTATGCTAGTTGGATAACTGATTAAAGGGAGTTATCTGAAATGGTTCCATACAGAGTTGGGGAAAGGAAAATATAGAATGCTCCATTGAAAAGTTAACCGTTTGGGATGAAAAAGGATATTTTTTGAAATGAGAGACTCCGACATAGTTTGGAACCTAACTTGCTGCAAAAATACGCGGAATGGAATCAGGAAGGTGCAATATCGAAGCACACCGGGTACACAATGGCTTCGTAAGAGTTACTTACCATTTGCTGAGAAGGTTTTGCACCTAATCAATTAAAAAGATGCAATGTTAGATGATTAGATCAAACACTATTAGACCATTCTCATAGCTAGGTAAATGCATAACTGATACAAACCTATTAAGGAGTAATATATTAGTATATTATATGTTTGTCCTTGTATCTTGGATATTTGTGGATAGGTCCTTTTCATTTGCCTATATATATGACTATTGTATTAATCAAACATTATGGAATGGATATGAGGTTTCTTACATCAAGAGTTTATTTTCGTAGCATAGCCTAGGTAAATGGGATCATAGTCTCTCCCAAAATAGTCTTACCCCCGATTTCTACTCATCCCGATCCCGAGATCTTAACAATAACACAGTAGTAAATATAAACTAGTCACGAGTATATCAGGATCCATTCAGATAAATATAAAAAAGAAGAGTCACTCCCCTCCCCCAAATTATCAAGGAAGTTAACAGAAGTAGCATTCATTAGTGAGAACTCACAAATGCAGTCATGTCGGCAGGACTTTGCTTGGCAGTATCAGTGTCATGGCCATCCTGCAAATAAATCATGAGTGTACCATACATCAAGATCATTATTCAAAAATCCTACGAAGATAAAGACATGAATCCATGAAATTAGAACCAATCCACTAAAATTCTGAATCGGAAAACTTCTAGACGAAAGTTATTAAGTATACAAAAAATCAAACAGATTTCCAACGCAGATATACACAAGACTAGGGTAGGGAACTTGTGTAATATTCCTTCAAAATCTTGAATCTATTTAACTGAGGTATAAGATTAACGAAAGCACGATTAGTGCATTGCGCCTTAGGGTTTACAGTATTGCTTTCTCAAATCAACCTAATTTATCTGAGTTCGGGCATTAATAACATTAAGCTCTCCATCTGCTTAGTAGAACTCTCCTACACAGGTCATCTCAGATCTTACAATCAAACGAAAATCTAATTCAACACAGAGAGCAGCCCGAACTGGATACACATTCAAAACAATTTCATCAATCAATCATTTGCAGCATCGATAAACCATATCTTTGCCTGAAATTCGCATCCGAATTCTAAATTCCAAATCGAAAAAAACTAATCTGAAATTAATTTACCATTTCAAAAGTTTGACGAGAGCTGGAAAATTTTGAAGAGTGAGAGTGGAATCGCAGTGAAAATTTGTGAGGTTCGAATTTTGAAATCTATATATAGAAACAACAGGGAAGAGAGATGAAATGTTTCTGACCTTTATCAATTTAGCCATATCGGTGTTATCAAGAGGAGGTATGGTGAATATCTGGGGCAAGTGCTGTTTGAATTTGTTTTGTGTTGTTTGTTTTGTGTTTTTGTTTTGTTCTGTTTTACATATAAAAAAAATTATTATGAAATATATTGTGAATGTCTTTTCGCTTTTTATTATCCCAACTACTCCTTATTCAATGTGTATTTGTGTAGAGTTTAATGTGACCTTACATCTTTTGTATGAAGCCTATAAATAGAGGCTGATGTATTGTTGTAAGGACAACACTTGAAAAATGAATGAAATCTCCCCTTTGTGTTCTCTCTACATTTTTTGTGTTCTTCATATATTCATACACTTATTTCACTTATTTTCCTACTTGTTTGCTAAATAAATCTTCTTATAGATTAAAACAATGTGATCGGACTTGATAGTATCGTAAGAATACATTCCTTTAAAAGAGAGTTATATACAAACATTATATACCTCTATATATTATCGAGAGATCCGGATCTAAATTGTTTGAATATGTTGATACTCGTGAAGAGTTAACAAACACTGTGATTTCTTTGAAAGAATGTTTGGAATGAAAGATTGGCAAATTATGTTCACATCTTTCGAAGAAACATTTGACAAATAGAATATTTGCATCAATTGACTTATATATCGAAAGTGCATAAATGTGTTTATATGCAAACGATACATCTTTAATGCAAATATCTTTATACTTCATGTGTCAAATTATTCATTCTAATATTGAGAATTATTAATTTTTGAGGTACGTTGTATGAGTTAGTTGATATATGTCCTAATAATACTCTTGTCTAGAGAATTATTTATTGGCAAGATATAATTCTTCTCAATTGAAACGTCTTAGAATGAAATGAAATATTACTTTTGATATCTAAGGGAAATAATGTGACATAAGCTTGCATTATTAAAGATGCATGACTTTGCTGACAATGCCCAATTTCAAGTATAACTTTATCAAGTCATTAGGCAAATCATGAACATATTTGGTTATGAGTTATAAGTTAACTCATTATTAATATATGTATTTTGAAGATGAGGAAGAAAATTCTCAACTACACTAAGAAATGACTTTAGCTTATTGAATTGATTTGACGATCTAGAAGCTATGCTTGTTCACGTACAGCCTATTATATCTTTTGAAAGTTTGATCCAGTCGATCAAAATCAGGCGTGCTAAATGATGAAATATAAGGGTAAGAATCCGCGTTTTACTCTTTTCCTTCAATAAGGTTTTTGCCCAACGGGTTTTACTTATGAAGGTTTTTAATGAGGCAACATCACGAAGGCGGATTAATGAGAATGATGTACTCTTTTTCCTTAACTAGGTTTTTTTTCCACAGGACTTTTCCTAGTAAGATTTTAACGCGGCATATTCTTAATACAATGGAATTTCCATGATCTTCAAATGCAAGAAATTGAGACAAAAGATTAGGTTACGTTGTCTCATGATTATACAATGATACAATCATTAGGGGGAGAAAATTCGTGTTGTACTCTTTTCTTTCACTAAGGTTTTCCCATTGAGTTTTACTTAGGAAAGTTTTTAACGGGGTAAAATCTCAAAAGCGGATCAATAAGGTTTTTAACAATGCATGATACAAGTGACATTCAAGGGGGAGTATTATGGAATATATTGTGAATGTCTCTTTGCTTTTCATTACCCCCACTACTCTTTATTCAATGTGCATTTGTGTAGAGTTTAATGTGACCTTACATCTTTTGTATGAAGCTATAAATAGAGGCTAATGTATTGCTGTAAGGACAACACTTGAGAAATGAATGAAATCTCCCCTTTGTGTCCTCTCTACATTTCTTGTATTCTTCATATATTCATACACTTGTTTCACTTATTTTATAACAGTTAATATGTATTTTAAATATTTTGTTAATAGAATGTTTATGGTATTTATTTGTTGTCCACAAAATAGAATGAACTACGGTAATGAGCAGGGTCAATGCCTAGATCTTCATCTCCTCCGTAACTTAGTGGTGCTTGGAAATTTAAAGCAACATCGAAGTAGTAGAGTTTTAAATGGCAAAATACATGTTGATGACAAATTGACTTCGAAACATCTTGATATCTACATTCGGAAAATAAAATTGCATAGGCTGGTGATGAAATATATTAATGCTGTTGGACTTTGGGGGCATACATGGGTTATGATATCAAGGAAGATCATGTATTTTTAACAACTCTGATTGAAAGATGGCATCAAAGAATACATACATTTTGCCTTTCTTTCGGAGAGTGTACTGTCACTCTACAAGATGTTTCTATGATTTGTGAGCTCCCTATTGATGGTGTGCCAATTATACATTCTGATTAATCATGGACTTATAATCAGATAACAGAGTACATGTGCAACATGAATGTTGTGCCTATGGATGTTAAATCGCTGGAAATTAAAATTAGTGCAATGGCAAAGTGGTTACAGAGTACTGGAGGACAGATAACAACTCGTAGCAGTGAGGCGGATGTCCATTTTTTTGCACGTGGGATGATGACACTTATTGTGGCCAGTATTCTATTGCCTAATACCAGTGACAATAAAATGCATATGAGACATCTACGATACTTAAAAGATATTAGTAGAGTTCGACAGTGCAGTTGGGGTTGTGCAGTTTTGTGTCTGATGAACCGATATATGTGTAGAGTTCATTCAAAAAGTTTGAAGTAAATAGGAGGTGCAATGAAGTTATTGCAGATATGGGCTTATTCACGCCTACCTACAGTCGCTCCTCATCCTCAGGGCCGGACGATGTCATCTCATGCTTCAAGGAGGAATGATGATTTTATTGATGTATTTGGAAATAAATGGGTGATATCGATGTCTAATTATGACGTGGGATCACACAACCTCAGGGTGATCCGTCAAGAGTTAGATTTGATTCGTACTGACCAGGTACTTATGTGTATCTTACGTATTCTTTATTTTTTGTTGAATGTTTCTCAAAAAAATAATGTTATTTTTTTGTTGTAGTTCGTTTCGACACCGTACTCCACCGATGAGATGGATTAGTGGAGTCCGTCCACTCGAGATGAGTTGTGCATTAGTTTGGACATATCCAGCCTATTCCGGAGCGAGTAGATATTCAAGGGGAGAATCTCGCACATGCAGGAAAGATGGGGCAAAATCATGGAGGTTGCCCTACCTACCTATTTTGGTACTACATTGTATGGGCGAACCGACTGGCTCACGTCATCCAGGCACCGGTGCTGACTGGTGTGCCCGATCGGTGGGATGTCAACTATGAAGCTTGGGTTTTAGAGCATGGTCGATGATGTTATACTCCTGCACATCCCACTCCACAGACTGACATTAGAGCTGATTTGGCGTCTTTGCTAAAATTGGTGGTAAGTTTGGTTATTTTATCATATTATTATTATTATTTATTTGTTTAAGTTATTTGTATTATTATGCAACTCGATACACTTGATAAAAAGGCTGATCTTTGTCGGCCTGGATTAAGGAGGTGGTTAGCCCGACAAGAAAAAGATTGTGCAGCTATGAGGAGGGTGAGACACTAGCATCATCACGGACATTTGAGAATCCCCACCACCTGGGCAGTTGTCGCAGTCACATTACACCCCATTTGTACATCGTAGTCCGACACTTAGCCTCTGTTTTGGGGAGGATACATCGACAATGCTTGATTTTGATTTTGATTTTGGTGATGATTTGTGGTCGTGATTAAGTAAACTATAACATTTTCGGCAATGATCACATTAACATCTTGGTACAAATTGCTTATTCAGATTCAACTGAGAATCACTTCTGGGGGACGATTCTTTTTCTACACAAGTCAAATAATATACAAATAAATGTTAGATATATATTAAAAATAAACTTGATTATATGCGTGATATCTATTATGTACTGGACAACCGCGACACTTTCCTTTATCTATTTCATTTGGTATTCCACTATTTGGGGACTTCGGACCTCTATGTTTCTTCTTTCATAGTTTGAGGTTGGGTAGTAGCATGAACGATGGCAAAGGGACTTCAATCTGTGTTGAGCATGAAATGTGCTGAAATATGTCTCCATGAGCTTTTGAATGGTCATTGCTGGGATGCAGTAATCCATGGAATCCTTTCGGTACTTACAACAAATCTACAATTAAATTTATAAATAACCCTAAATCCCAAATTAATCTTAAACCTCAAAACAACCCTAGACCCCAAATTAAACCTTAAACTTCAAATTAAATCACTAACTTGAATGGCATGCGAGCATGGAATACCAAACTGTGACCACTTTCTACATGAGCAAGTGTATTGTGACAACTCAATATGATGCAGTTCATCTGACCCAAATGTCTCGACTTGTGTGTGTAATGTGGCTCCACAATCAACTGAATCATATGGGATCACATTATGTCTACGTGCACGGGCAGTACCCTTAGCATAAAATGCCCTTGCCTAATCGCTCCATGCATACAATGATGAAGTCATGCGCATGCAATCGCTTCTACGTACTTTGAAGTAATTAATGCAGTTGGCTTGTGTCTATTTCACGATTGAAGTAATCGACAGTCTACATGCACCTTTAAGGACATCATTGAAGCATTCTACCTGATTGGACGTCATAATACCACAACGCCATCCCCATCATATGCGAGTGTCTACATCTGAGGATCAATTCCATCCAAGTATTCATACGCTTCCTTATTCTTGTTTAATATTCATTCATCTGTGCATGGAATTTTTGTTTACTGGTCTGTGATCCTACCATCCATGTCATCTTCTTCGCCACCTCATCTTTGCACTTTGCATTCAAATTAGAACATATATGTCTAAGACAGTATCGAGATACACTTATCTCACCATTAAATGCATGTACTAAAGAGATGGCCTCCAGGATACTCGTTCCTCTATCAAAAATCAAACAACTCGATCTGCCTTTTGTAATATGATGGGCTAAGATCTCAGGAAGCTTGACCCATGCTTCTCGAGCCTCTTCATCTACCAGTGCAAATGCAACAGGCAATATATGTCCGTTTGAATCCATTGAAACAGCGATAAGCAAATTCTGTTGGTAAGGACAATATAAATGTGTACCGTCCACTAACAGAACAGGGCGACAATATTGGTTCCCATCGATGCATGGTCCAAAAGCCCAGAACACGTACTTTATTTTTTTCTTATTCGGGTTGTTTGTATCCTCCAATTTCCAGTCAACAACATTAGTAGGATTCCAATGTTTAAGGGCGGCCAAGTAGTTGGGCAAATTCAACACTGACGACGTCCACGTCCCATGCACCATCTCATTCGCACGTTGAATAACCCACCACACCTTTGAATACCTGATCTCAAAACCATATTTATTCTGAATTAATTGTTGTGCAAGAAACGTTGGTAGTCCTGTATGAAAAAAATTGGGTAAAATAAATATAATGACTTAATGTGTAAAAATTGATAGAATAAGTGTAATATACCTGGATTTTTAGTTATAAAGGTGCGCAACTCTTGTGCTACGAAAGTCTTTGACAAATTACAGTGATATTTGGTCACTGAACGTGGAGAACAACTGTGAGCAGATCCAATGTGTTTGATTTTCCACTTATAGCTGATAGCTCTGTAATGCGCTGTAAGCATCCACGTACATCCCGGACTCTTACACTCAACCATCCATCTTTTTGGATCACTTTTATACATACGAAACTCTCTTTGTGCATGCATAATATGGTATTTTGCAACAGCATGCTGTAAATGCACCTTCTCTCTAAATAATTGTCCATCTCCTATCAAACTAGTGTCATTGTCATATCAATTGGTGCTCAATGGTGGTGGAATACCAATCGAGTCACCGGCTAGTAGATATGTATTCAATCGAGTCACCGGCTAGTAGATATGTATTCAATCGAGTCACTGGCTAGTAGATATGTAACGTGATTCAACAGGACGTTAATATTCATAGTATTACCCGGATACATCCGATCTACTCGAGGACGTACTGGTACAGGTCGCTTGTCTTCTCTCTCGTCATCACTCTCAGGTTTAGACTCTATTGTTTCCACTTCTATTGGTCCTTCAGTGTCAGCTCGTGGATCAATGAATGCTGCAGTAGTTTGTGACGCAGATATAGAAAGATATGCAAATTAGCTCATTGGTTGTGTGAAACCGTGACAATAAGGGGTAGAACTATTACCCGTACCCATAGACTGTGAAGGTATATTCAAATTAAGAAATGAATATTGTGTTTCTCATTCACTAAAATCATAATTGTTAGATAAATTAAAATAACCTCTATAATGGCTCATTGTAATATCTGCAATTATGTTAAAAATATAATAATGAGTTAATAAAATTTATAAATTAATTATCAAAATAATCTTAGTAACAATTGTTCAACTTCAAAATAGCCAAAGAGATCTGAATTTAAAAGCATGATTTGATTTTTGGTGCGTTTTGTGAGAAATTGTATGAGTATATATGGGCAGGGGAAGCCAGCATCGGTCCGTGGTGCTCGTGCAACTCTTGCGAGAAGTGCTGATGGGCCGCTAGTGCCACCAGCACCATCTTTGTCTGGACGTTGGTGCCACTAGTATTTGTACTTAATATTCCAAAATCGGATACTATCTTCAAACGCTGGTGCCACCAACTTCGTATTAAGTAAACGCTGGTGGCACCAGCATCGCGTGACATTTTACAAAAAAAATTTTTTCTAACAGTGGCACAGTAACAAATTGGCCAGGTTCAGGTGTACTGCTTGCAGGATTTGCTAACTCAACATTTCATCGTTTAAAGCATGAGGTACTTGCATGCAGGATGTGCCTATTCTCCTGTTTATGCTGTGGGATGCAATGCCATCAATTCATTATATTCATCTCGTGCTCCCTTTTTTCTTATTCGTGTGTCTTCTCTTTGTTTTTGTATTGTAAAGTTAGATTGTGAAGTCGCTCATGGCATTTCCGCAAATCTGTTGATAGGTTCACTTGCTCCTGGAGCCTTATGGTTGGGTCTGTTTGGATTCTTGCAACCCGATAAACGTGGAATGGATAAATCAAACTTCGATGGAGACGAAGATTTCTTAAATCCGTGGACTTTCATTTCATTTGACAAAGTTAACTTTGAAAATCATTCCAATTCAGCGGGAAACGAACAAGATGCTGAACAAATCATAGAGCAGATCAAGGGTGGACTCACACTGGGGCGGGCCCAGACTTCAATTTTAAGTTCAAGCCCAGTATTATGGGCTAACCCAAGAACCCAACTTTAATTTTCAACTGTTTAATTTAATTAGACACTTTCATAAAAATATCCCAGCTCTTTCTTTTATGAATGAAATTAGACTGTGACCCTCATTCTTTTATATAGCCTTGAAGCTTCTTTGGGTAACCGGTGTGGGATATTTCCCACTTTTTACTATTTATTAGCTGTCCATTTTTTTCATTAGCTTTACTTTTCATGAGCTGTCCATTTTTTCTTCTCCAATGGATAATGCTTGAACCATCCTCCAGTATATCAATTGATTGGAGTAATGATTTTCTACACTTGGAGATGACGGTACATAGATTCAACAAGTTGTGGGTAAGATAGCAGGCATATGAATCCTCCCACCAGTTTTCATATATGAGGGACTCTGATGGTATCCTGTTTATTCCCTCTAAATACATTCATTTACTACTGTCAAAAATCTTTGCTCCAACTTTTGTGTGTCTTAAATGAATTACTTGTTTGCAGATACACTTGAACAACTCTAATTTGAGTCATCCAACTTCCCATTTTAGACATTACAAGATAATTGGTCATCTGCCTATGTTGTGCGAACAATCATACTATCTTGTTCGGGATGGAAATGGGAATTTGGGCGCGGGTTCAATTGCTTCTCTGGTTGACGAAATTACGAAAATTCATGAGGAGGGAAAGTCGATGGACTTGTCAATCTTCTATATTTTGCAGAACTCAATGTACTCCGGGCTTCTACTATGCTCAACTTCAAAAAAAAATTCTCACATTTTTTCCTATCTAAATATATTTATATTGTTTGTTCTTTTCCGTTTGATGTCATAAGCATCTTAATTCACTATTTTTGCATGGTTGGTATTAATATTATATTATTTTTTGTTTTTATTTATTATTAAAATATTCTTTATAAAAAAAAATTGGGCCCAAATTTTTTGGGCTATTAGCCCAGGCCAAATTTCGGGCTGGTTCAAAGCCAATTTTAATTTCCTCATAACAATTTAGACTGGGAATCCAATACCCTGCTTAACTGAACTGGGCTAATTCTACTATGAGGCCAAGCTTTTGGGCCATCAACTTTGTAAATCAATAAATACTCTACATTAGTTTTTAATACAATTTTAATTTACCCAAAAAACAACTTCCAACCCAAACTTCAACCACATAATTTTAAGTCCTTTATTAATATAACATACATTTCTTATACATTGACCCCGCACAATGGTCTGTAGACGGTCAGGAATTGTACAGCGCTAGTACCCATTTAAGCGGTCGACGTAACGGAAGGTGATCCCATAACGCCTGGGTAATCTAAGTGTTCATAATCAATCTAAGCGAGAACAAATACTTCAGCCATAAACAGATTCAGCATTTCTGTCAAATCCGGAATGAATCTATCCCAAAAATTGGCAAAGGAAAATCTGAAGTATGGTCCAAACGATGAGTTGCTACTAGCTATGTAAGCTTAACGCGAAATCGACTGCAGAAGCAGAAATGTATGTAGGTGTGTTTTCATGTAATGTTCGAAATTCAACAGTCTAACAAAACTTCTCGCGAATGCCAATGATACCAAAACAAACAAAATAAGAACATTCTCGAAAGAAAAACTGGAGATCATAATGCCATCTATTCCTCACCAGCTATCACATCTTTTTCACTAACATAAATACCATCAAGAAACTTTCGGATATCCTTGTTCTTCACATGGCATTTCTGTAAATATAAAATGCAAGCATTTGCAACGATATTAGGTAGCCAAGACAAGAAGATCCAGAAAATATAATTACACATGTATGCAGGTGGACAAACCTTCGAAAAAATAACAGGCACTTTTGATATCTTTTGGTATTACACATGTATGCAGGTGGAGAAACTTTCGAAAAAATAACAGGCAATTTTGATATCCTTTGGTATTACACATGTATGCAGGTGGACAAACTTTCGAAAAATAACGGGCAATTTTGATATCCTTTGGTACTTATATCAAATGGATAATATGTACTTGACAATAGAGCATGGGATGTTCCTTACCTGGTTAATCAAGGCACAAGAACGAGATACAAGTTCAATATCATTTCCTTCCAGAACCAACTCGTCCTTCACTTTCTCAGATCTCACGATGTGAACACCTTCAAGCATATCAACCTTCCTCACCTGGTAACATAACAAAAAAGAAAAAGAAAATAGCGCTACAATCAGCTAACTCAGCATATTGGCTCAACCAAACATGTTTTTCTATGAAGAACAAATTGGATCAGAAGATCGCATGCCACAAAAACACGAAAAATATCTTGTCAGTACACACTCAGATGAGCTACCAGACCACACAAAAGATGCAGAAAAGTTCCACCTCATCCAAAAAAAAAAAAAATAACACAGAACATAGCAGCCATGTTAGAAAAGCATATGGCAAAGGCAACCGATCAGTCTTGCATCTAATAATAAGAAAATCACCTGGATATTATGTGGCTCGAACGAATCAAGTACTTAATGTAATATCAAGGTAAAAATTAACTCGAGCATAAGCCAGATTTACAATTTATAGAAACATGTCTCAAAATCAACCCTAAATTATTAATTGTGCCCAAAATATTACAATTTCTAACCTCATCGCAACCAAGTGATAACAATGGAAGCAGAAACCTGACAAATTCAATCTTTAAGGCAGGGAACCAGTAAGACATTTTTGAACTGTTGAGATAGGAATGTGAATGATATAAAAGAATCAAACATGATACACAAATAAAACTGAACTAAAATAAAAATAAAACACAATCGAATTAAATGACTACATAATTAATATGCAATTATCATACCTTCTTCTCGCCCAGGAAGTTCCTGATCTCAATAGATGTACCGCTGTTGGTAATAGAAGCATTTATCGGAAAATGAGCATACACGAATCGCATCTTGTACCGGTATCCCTGAGTCACACCTTTAATGAGATTGGAGACATGGCTCAGCGCGGTGCGAATAGATGCGGTTGTTTTTCGGCTACCGAACCACGCATCGACCTTCAGCTTCTTCTTTCCGGTTTCCACATCGGTTATAAGCTGGAAATCAAGGTTCAGATGCTTGAAATTCCGGGTGAGTTTTCCCCTGGGCCCCTCGACTTCGATCAACTTGGCTTTGACCTTGATATTGACACCATCAGGAATATCCATGGTATCGGAGGACAGAATTGTCTTCATTTTCTCGTGTGCTTCTCTGCAACCGAGACGGCGAGTGGTAGTGGAGGAGAAGAGCCAAAACCTTACTGAGACGAAACCTAGAAAACCTTATATTGGATTTGTGTTTGTTGCTCTTTTAATGGGCCATTTGTTGAGCGTGCACAAGTGTACAGCGTAGTGCTTTGTGAGCCATTTTTTTAGGCCGCCAGCCCAATATAATTCAAAATAATGGGTGACTCATGACTAAAAGCGGATCCAATTTTTTTTAAACCCCAACTAGGATTTTTATGCAGTGATAGCAATTATTTTTACTTGGACTATCCTTGAGCTTGGTTAAAATCCCAAATGCTACAAACGCTCCCATCCCTCTCTACAAACCCTAGCGCCGCCCGTCAATCTCTCCACGGCATCCATGGAGGACAATTTTCCTCCGCTAAAGGAGGAGAACCCGAATAAGAAGGTGAAGAACAAGGATCCCTCGCTCGACAACTCAGTTGCACCCGCCTCCCCCCACGAGCCCCCTCTCTTTTCGCAGGTGGGGGTAACTCTTATAAAGCTCTACTGGACAAGGGTCGGATTCCCGACCGCCCTGACATCAAGATTCAGGATGGAGACGTCGTCCACGGTCATAACGGCGAAGGTCCGACATTCCAGTTCACACAGAATATCCAAGCTCAAATCGCGAAGAATATGGGAAATGCCCTAATAATCCGCCCTGTGGGAGGGAATATGGGATATCAATCCTTGAAAAACAAATTGCATCTCATCTGGCAGCCGAAAGGAGAAATCAGGTTAGTCGATATGTCCGACGGGTTTTATTTACTCTGATTTGCCGACGACTCGGATCTAAGGAAGGCTTTGTACGAAGGTCCCCACATCCTCGGCAACAGACCTCTCAGGGTCTTCCCCTGGCACCAGGATTTTGACACGAAAGCCGATCATGTCGAATCGGTGGCGGCTTGGATCAGAATCCCCGGTTTACCGCCGCAGTACTACTATTCTGATCTGCTCAAGGAAATTACTCGATCGGTTGGTGTTTGGCTCAAGGCTGATGCCCATACCACATCTGAGGAACGGGCTCTGTTTGCCAGAATCGCCGTGCGTTTGGATCTCAGACAGCCACTCAATCTATCAGTCAATGTGGATGGGTGGACATACCCCATAACTTATGAGGACCTTCAAGAAATTTGCTTCTCCTGCGGGAGATATGGTCACCTCAAGGAGTATTGTCTGTTCGTATCTGGTACCTCAGTGGAAGTAGGGAGTCAGGAGATGAGCTCCGGCTCAGGAACGGTGATCGGAGAACATTTGAATCACAAGTCGGAAGCTCCTGGTCAGAAGGACCCGGCTCCCACTAAGACTGAAGGAGGTCACTGTGAGACCAATGAGCAGGCTCATGACGGTATCAGGACTCAGCCAGCTGCTCTTATTGCCATGCCCCGCACAACCGGAAAGGTTATCCCCCCAAAGGTGGACTATACGAAACCTGGCCCTTGGCTCATTGTTGAAAAAAAGGGCCGACGGGCGCCCAGGTTTACTCAGCCTGTCGGAGTTCCATATTCGGACGATCTGGGACGTCTAAACCGATTCTCAGTACTTGACCAGGCTGCAGATGGTTTGGGGGTAAGCGTTCTCTCTTCTACACCCATGTCGGGCATATTTGGGGCCTCCACATCTAAATCCCTGAACAAAGCTGGTCTAGGGTCCAAAAAACCCGACCACTCCAATACGAACTTCCCATACAAAGTCAAGGAGATCCGGGGCAAAGGAAAAAGGAAAGTTTCTAGGGCCTGGTCGGAGAAATCTCTCCCCGGTCAGCTGACGGAAAGCCATGCACCCCTGATCAAGGCCCCCGCCGATCCCAACCTGTCATGCTATGACACCTCTGCAAAACCAGATGCCTCTAAATCCAAACATGTTGCTGTGATTGTCCCTCCTCCAATAGCTAGCTCCTCTACCAGTTATGCGAAAGGCTCG